>PITA01010140.1:0-73581 GCA_004023965.1 Spilogale gracilis
ATAATAAAAATTTACAGATGAATACTTTTCTGATTTTAGGGTAAAAAAGGGCTTCCTAAACATGAAATGAAAGAGATCTGAGATCCGAGCTGAAAATACTGCTAATATGAGTATGTAAAACTAGATTTATACATGACAAGAAGACAACATAAATGCAAAGTTAAAGGCAAGTAGACTGGGGAAACATTTAGAGTAATTCTAAGTCACTGATTTAATATACATGGAGCTCTTACTGACAAATACAGAAAACAGCAACACTCAATCTGAAATGGCATAGGGCTTGGAAAGACGGTGTTTAGAAAAGGAAATATAATTAGTAAAAGTGACGAATCATGTTAGCAACCAAATGAATGAAATGCAAAATAAGATATTTTCTCAATTATCAAACTGACAATCATTGATTTTTCTCTTAAAGATAATACTTCAACAAAGGATACATGGTGAGGGGGTACTCATACATTACTGTTGTAGGGTAAATTAGAACAAACTTGGCGGCTAGCTGACTGGAAACACAAATAAAGAGCCATACAGCGCATAAGTCTTATGATTTTCCAAATCTTATCCAATAGTTAGTACCACTTCTCTGATCAGAAAAAAAAAATAGTAAATATAGGAAATAAGGACTACCTGGATGGCAAAGCAGAACACTCACTAATTTCACCGATAGATTTGGGTAACCTCAATTTCTTTGCAAACACAAGGCTTGAAACAAGTCACGCTTCTTATATTACATTTGTTTACAACAACCAGAGCCAGAACTGGGATTTGTCATTTGCCCAATTCAGGCAGGTCATCAAACAGCCCAAACCCAAGCATGACAACAAATGAATTTCTAGCCATAGCTTTGTGTACTCGTACCTCAAATGACAGAGAAACTTCACCAAAGCTTACCTTTCTTCATCCCCATTAGCCACTAATCTCTCCTTGATGATTAAAAAAAAAAAAATCAAATGTTGAAAAGATTTATCTTTAAAAAGATAGCTCTTACCGTTGGGAAAAGCATGTTATCCCAGAAATGCCAACCCTTTGCTCCTTGCAAAATAGGTTCCCTACCAGGATTTTGTTTATATATTTTGGACTCTCCCTTATTCTCAAAAGTGGAGCAACTTGGCAGAGCCTTCTGCAGAGAATTCCATCTGCTGTCGGCCAGACAGAAGCTGGAGATTAGGAGTAAAAGCCAGGAACCCCAAGCGGATCAGCCAGAGTGCCCACACCCCCAGACCCTGCCTCCACGCAGAAGGAGCTCATTAGCCAGTGCATAAAGTTTATAAGGCTCCAAACCGAACTGAAGGAGCTATAAAGAGAAGAAGGAGCCAGCAGTGGAGAAAGGAAGCAAACTAATTTTGTTCATTCAAACTAGAAAGGGAGTGAAGCTTAAAAGTAGCAGCAATGGTGATGCAGCTGATGATGATGATGATAGGGAGATGATAAGGAGATCTCCCTAGCATTACTCTGGTTTGCACTGGACCCCCTAATGCCAGTGGCTCCTGTGTATGCACTGTTCTTAGAGCAAAGCGTTCAGTCTCACCTCAGTCCCCACCAGCATTGAGAAGCCTCTGAGAGGGGCAGCGAGGTCCCGCCTCACAGCCAGCCACTGTCCTTGCCTCTGACCACTTCTTCACGTAGAGTATCACTGGTGCAGGATTCAGCATGATGATTCAGCTACTACTTGGACAGCACGGGGGCTTCTGCTCCTCCCCTAAGCTTTATGCTCCCTCCCATGGAGACTTCTACACCTTCCTGAGCCCTTAATGAATGTACTGGAAAAATGTTCTTTCTTGGCACTATGCTACCATCCATCATTCCCTTCTAGCATTGGGCTACTCCATGAAGCCTCCTGCTGCCAAAATGTCCAGACTAGAGGTAGACACCAGCGGATACATCAAGTCCTCAGAGGAAGTCTTCTGCACCGCCTGCTCCAGTCTGCTAACAGTCCTGGGGGTTGGAATGTGGCTAGCTTGCAGATCAGCACACACACTCAGCCAGGTTGCAGGATACCTGTCTACCCTCCTGGCAAAAGCTTATCTCCACAAGGGAGTCTTTCAGATTCCCTTCACTTGATTTTATGGAGAGTGAAAAGTCTTTCACTTTCTTTTTTTCTCTCTCTCTTTCTCCTAAGACTTATATATTTATCTCAGGGAGAGAGAGACAGAGCATGAGTGTGAGGGGCAGAGAGAAAAGGAGAAGGAAAGAACCCCAAGCAGACTCCACACTGAGCAAAGAGCCTGATGCAGGGATCAATCCCATGACCCTGAGATCATGACCTGAGCCAAAGCCAAGAGTCAGACACCTGATCGACTTCATCAACCAGGGACCCCTAAAAGTCTTTCACTTTCAAGAAAGAACTTCCTATAGGCCAAGATTCCAAACAGTCTACCTTCCTACTCCATCTCTATACTTACAAATACCCTGGGCTTAGGGTTGAGGGCTCCAAGGCCACTTTTGATATCTCCCAGAAAGCCATGAGGGATCCCAGTTACCTGTGGCCGACTTGATTTTTTTTTTTAAGATTTACTTCTTTATTTATTTAACCTCTTCACCCAGTGTGGGGCTCAAGCTCACAACCCCAAGATCAAGAGTCTCATGTTTCACTGACTGAGTCAGCTAGGCTCTCCTATGGCTCAATTTTAAAAACAGAGTGCATAAGCCTTCTCATTTTCAGACTTGCCCTCTGAGTGACCATACGGGAACGGTAGAAAAGTCCCACTCAACAACCTGTTACAAAGCTAACTTGCTTTGGCACATCAAATCATTGTTCCCCATTCTTCTCCCCCATGCAATCCTAACCCATGTTCTTAGCCATGAAACACTGCAGTGTTTTCCACTGCAGAAGGAGGAGTCTATTTCCTACCTCACTGATGGGCTTTTGGCCACGTGATTTGTTCTGACTAATGAAATGTTAGCAAATGTGCCATGTACAGTTTGGCATCCCTTATGTTCTTTTATCATCTGCCACGAGAAGAACATGTCCTTAGTAGATGCTAGCACCATCCTGATAGCAGGATTAGACCTGACCTGAAGGTAAGACACCCTTGATGACAAGTCAACTCCTGAGTGAGGTAAGTAAGGTTTGCTGTGGGAGTCATGGGGCTACCTGGGGCTGGCTGTTGTGTAGCATTACCCAAATCCAGGAACAGCTGACTAACACACTTGTCCTACACCCAACATCATGCTGAACCCTGTATTATCTCATTTAATTACTTCCTTTAACAACCATATGAGATAGAGCATGGTTAATATCGCTCTTGTTTTACAGGTAAGGAAAGGGAGGCATAGAGCATTGAAGCACCATGCATAAGCAAAGGAGATGAGCTGCAAACACTGTAATCTGACTCCAGAGCCTAACCACCATGGGACATAAAACAGAAAGAGAGAAATGTGTAGCTCTGGGCGCTTCGAGTCTGTACTCTGGTTGCTGACCTTGGGCTCAAAGCCACAATGGCTGCTTGTGAGCTCCCTATCAGCTATCCGCACAGGTCCCACCAGATCCCCGGGGCCACAGCAGTTTTTCTACCTCTGTCAGTGCATGCAAAGAGAATGAGACAGGCTTCCCTTCCAGAATGCGTGACCCTTTCCTGAACTTTGAGGAGGGGAAGTCCCATGGGGAATTCTAACCAAGGAACAATCCTGTCTTTGTGAGACGCAGCAATCCCACATTCTGCACGGGACCGTGGAACACACCTCCTTCCCTGCCTATTTTTATTCTTTCTCTAAGCAAATATCTCCAGGCTTTTGCTTTTGAAAATTATTACACACCTGCCAGCTGTTCGGATTATACAAATAACCTGATAATAGCAAAGCGGTGTGCTGTCCAAAGCCCAAACACGGCCACCCAACAAGAAAGCAGCCCCGGGGCGCCGCTTCTCATTCACCCTGCAGAGCAGCATAAACACGGGCCACCCACTCTCTCCCAGCCTCAGGCAGCACGCAGTTTGGTCCCAAGACGGATTTTTTACACATCACCTTCCAAGATTCCCTATGCACAGAAAGAAGGCAGAGTCACATTCTTTGAGAACAGCTCCTCATCAGTCTGACTCAACAATGCAACTTTCTTTAACCAAACTTTGTACCCATGACGGGGAACAAGGGTGCCTATGGGTCTTTCAGTTATAGACAAGCTAGAAATTCAGAGGGCAATTCAGGTCTTCCTTGCCTACCACTAGCCCCTGTGCCTAGCTCAGTGGGCAGTCAAGAAATGCACACTGAATAAATGGACGTAAAGAGGATTTATTGGGAGGGGAATCCAACTTTGAATTGTGCATATTTTAATTCTTAAAATGCAAGATTAGGGGGCACCTGGGTGGCTCAGTTGGTTGGGTGACTGCCTTCAGCTCAGGTCATGATCCTGGAGACCCTGGATCGAGTCCCGCATCGGGCTGCCTGCTCGGCGGGAGGCCTGCTTCTCCCTCTCTCACTCCCCTGCTTGTGTTCCCTCTCTGGCTGTGTTTCTCTCTGTCAAATAAATAAAATATTTTTTAAAAATGCAAGATCAGGGCAAGCAGGGACATGGTTACCAAGGCTGGAAGCCCTTGGAAAAAGAAGGAAAGATGGAAATAAAACCAGACTCACCACCAAAGCTAATACTTAGGAATCCTTATGTCAGCAAGAGAAGCCAGCCTAGGGTGCGTGAAGGTTGGGGGACTCCCTGCCCAACAACCATGGCTCCTTTTACAATAATCCTCAGTTTTCCTCTAAGAAACCCCCTTCCTTCACATTCCATGTGTGACTTAGAGCGAGGATCCCCTCAGCAGTGGGCCAGGCAAATGTCCTTCCTCCCGGAATGGTAATCTTGAGCCGAGCACACAAAACAGAAAACAGCCGGGGGACTCAGCCCTGCGGAGGTTTCTAAATAGCCCCCTGTGAGCAAAGAAGTAGGATGGACTTTTCAGAGACAAACCGAAGACTTCTCTCGAACAATATGGAATTTATATCAGCACTGGGGCTCTCTCACTGATCAACTCTTTGACTTTCAGCTAAGCTCCTTTCCCTGAACCTTCACTTCACTGGAGACGAGCACAGAGCAGAGGAGTGATCGCCAACCTGGAAATGAGGGATTCGGATCACAGATCTGCTACAGGAAATAATAAGTTACTCCCCCTGTCAGGGCCTCAGTCTCTCCCTCCATAATATTAAGGGGCTGGAATTAAAGAACCACAAAGGAGCCTTGAGGTTTGGGTCAACAGAAATTGACCTCTGGAAGCCCTGGTCCTTGGCAACATAAAGCTCCCATTGTCAGGGCCAGTGAGGCTTGGAGTTTAAAGCAGTTAATCCCCAGGCTGGATGGCTCGGACAAAGAGGATTAACCCTCAAACGAGAGAGTTATCATCCAAATATAGAGCGATCCCAAGCACACCAGAATGGGAAGAACCCCCACCTTCTCTTGCAAATTCTTGTTCTCTAACCCTTTTGGTAAGCTGATAGATTAACCCTCCAGCAACCCAAGGTCAACGTCAACGTGTTACACACTCCCCAGGTTCCTCTCACAACTTTCTTGGTTCTGTAATCCAGCACTTCTGCTTTGGGGAAATATGCAGGTTTCTTTAAGGTGCTCCAAGTTTGGTAAGTTTGAGCCCCTCTTGTGTGCTGGGGACAGTGTTAAACAGTAGAGCTGTGGCGGCAGACCAGATGACATGGCCCCCGCTCTTGGACTTCCAGCCTAGTGGGGGAGCACTACTAAGTGCTAAGCACCGGGGTATTCTGTTAAACACCACGAAACAGCCATCATCTCCTTGATAAACGCTCCTCAATAACCCCAGAAAGTAGATCGTACTATGACCATTCCACAAATAAAGAAACTGAGGGTCTGAAGTTAAACACCTTGCCCAAAGTTACACAACTTTTAAGTATCGAAGGAAACCATTTGTTTTAAAAATTACATGGGACAGATATTATGCCGAGTGAAATAAATCCAGCAGAGAAAGTCAATAATCATACGGTTTCACTCATATGTGGAACATAAGGAATAACACGGAGGACATTAGGAGAAGGAAAGGAAAAGTGAATTGGGGTAAATCGAAGGGGGAGATGAAGCATGAGAGACTGTGGACTCTGAGAAACAAACTGAGGGTTTTAGAGGGGAGGGGAGTTGGGGGATGGGTGAGCTTCATAGTGGGTATTAAGGAGGGCACGTATTTCATGGAGCACTGGATGTTTACACATTAGTAGTGAATCTTGGAACACTACATCAAAAACTAATGAAGTATTGTATGGTGACTAACATAACATAATAAAATAAAAATTATATGGGGCCCCTGGATGGCCCAGTTAATTACGCTCTGACTTGGCTCAACTCATGATCTCAGAGTCCTAGGATCTACCAGGAATTCTGGGCTCCCTGCTCAGTGGGAGTCTGCTTGTCCCTCTACCCCTCCCTCTACTGGTACTCTCTCTCTTTCTCTCTCAAATAAAAAAATCTTTTAAAAAAATTACATGGGACATAGAATGTACCACACCAAGAGCGAATCCTAAGGCACACTATGGATGGCAGGAGACTATGATGTGCGAATGTAGGTTTGTCAGTTGTAACACACACAGTACTCGGGTGAGGCAGCTGCTGCACTTGGGGGGGGGGGGGCTGCAGGTGTAGGGGCAGGTATCTATGGAAACTCTCTGCAACTTCCACTCCCCTCTGCTGTGAACCTAAAACTGCTCTATAAAAATAAAATCTAAAAAAAAAAAAAATGGATTCTACAAGACAACCCCATCATCTTGCACAAGTCAGAAGCAACGAGAGAAGGAAAAGGAAAATATTGAACTTTAGACTTTTCAGAGTGTATACATTCCTGGAATTGTCACCAGAGGAAAGACTGATGTTTAACCTCGTACCCTTTTCTGTACTAAAGGAGTGCCTAGAAAACAGGCAACGCAATGGTCAGCCCAGGGCAAGGCGGGGCGGGGGGGGCAACTTCTTAATCTTCATGTTGTCAAGAAACACTCTTCTTGATCTTTTACAATGTGTTCCCATAACTTCTGGGGCAGGGGTGGGGGGGTGGTAAATTCCAATTTCAGGCTCTGTATTGGTGAAGGTAGGCTAGCCACGGTAACAAATGAACTCTGTGATGTCAGTCGGTGTTTTAATATAGGCAGGGTTTATTTCTTGCACAAGAGACAGTCCCAAGCAGGATGAGAAAAAAGTCTGGAGGAACATGTGGAGGGTCATGGGGCAGGGACCTGTCAGGTGGCCACACCCACTTGCAAAGGAGGCTGGAAGATGTAGTTTGTGTGCACCAGACGACAAGGAACCAAGTTTGCTTGATGAAGAACTTGCCAGTCTCTGCCACGGGGCGGGAGGGATGGGGGCAAGGAGTTCCAAAAACCGCATATTTAACATAGTTATTTTTCTTAAACAAAAAAAAATAACTCAAAATGCTTACACAGATGATGGGATTATAGGTGGGTTTCCCCTTTCTTTTCCCAATGTTCTGGATTATCAGTAATGTGGTTCTGATACATCCAAAATGGTGGCAAGAAGGGGAAGTTGGGGGGACTCCTAATAAGTAAATCTTGGAGCAGTTATGGGTGGACTCATGTAATCCGGGCCACTGTCTAAGAGATAGTGACTCAGGCTTTTTCAAATGTAAGACACAGAACTTTCTGCTCCATTTGTTCTGGGCAACTGTGGTCTATGAGCTTTTTTATATTTCTTAAATGCTGTCCATACTCTTTTGGGTCTTTCTGTACCTTAAAGCATCTCTAAGACATCAATCACAGTTTCCAAGGCTGATGTTTCTCTAATTGGATGGATGTCTGGGATCAAGGCTCTATCAGACTTCTGATCCCTCAGCTCACACAGAGTCAAGCCTTGAGGCTACCGCGCAGAATAGTGAGCAGTTACCTCATTACTTAGAGGACCATTGCAAGGAGCCGAAATAATCACCTCCTCTATGTATCTCAGTGGTTCCTGAGCTTTTTCCACCTTGGCACACCTGAGAACCTACAGAACCTCCCCCCCAGGAGATTCTAGTAGGTGTCCACACCACTTCCCAAAAAACTTCCCCTCTCTACCCCCCCTCTCCTGTCTTCTACACCCTGACCCAAACCACTTCGCACTCCAAGCTCTGGCCACACCTGCCTATTGCTTCCTATTATTCCCAAATCAACCAGAAACTTGCACATTTATTTGCTACTCTGCAAACTATCTTTGTTATCAGGAATCCCTTTCTCCTCCCCGTCACCACCTAAAAAATTATCCCCTCCTTCAGGACCCAATGAGTCCATAACCCTTCACCTAACCTCCAATACCTTTCCTGGTCCCCAGTCTCCTTTCCTCACAAAGCAATAGCAACTGCTTAGAGTTTGTGCTCCCAAAAACATTCACTCGGTATATTCTTCTGTGATATCACCTTCTCATCTTAGGCTCTAGTTATTAATTAATGAGCTCCCCAATGGCAGAGCTCAAGTACTGCAGCCCTTGTAGGACTAGGCGAACAGAAGAAACTCAAGTCCTACCTGAATCATGTCCCTGCTTCTCTGATGAGCCAGAGGTGTGGGGCTGAGAGTATGTGACTATGGGAGCTCTGAAGCAGGGAACATGTGATATGGAGATGTTGTGACTTTGGGAGACAGATCACCTGGGGGATCTCGGTAAAATACAGGTTCTGATTCAGCAGGTCTGGGGTAGGGCCTGAAATTCTACATTTCTAACATGCTCCCAAGTGATGCTAATGCTACTGGTTTGGGGCCCATACTTTCAGTGGCGAGGCCCTGGAGTTTGTTTGCATAAGTACATGTTGTAACCTGGGCAAACCTTAAAGACCCCGCTTCCAGAGGAGGAAAGGTTCTAGAGGGAGAAAACCTTCCAATTTTGGAAGGTATTGGAAGATTACCTTCCAATAAGAGAAAATTATAAGAGTAAAGCCTAGAATGTAGCAGCGACTAAATTGACATCTGCAGAAGAGTATGGTTTGGGGAAGGATCCAAACCCAACGTGAGCATCTAGAATAAATGAAGTCAGAGTATGCAGAGGAACACAAGCAGATTTCTCTCAACTCATCCTTGTAGAAGATAGGACATTGGTCTTAAAATAATAGAAGAAACTCAGTTATGAGCCTCTGGAGCACTGAGTTAGGGCCCATTAAACTTCAAGGACACCTGGAGTTTGACCCTTTTTGAAGTTAAACATTTCCACCTATAGGTAAGTACTGACCTTGAGAACAAACCTACAGGTAGGACAGATGGACATGTGAGTGGAGAAAACCAGATCCAGAGGCTGGGAAGCAGGTTGGATCCAGTGCCTGGTTTAAGCCCATGGGGCACTGGCAAGATATCTGCAAATTCCCTTTACAAGAGAGTGGGTTGTAACATCAAAAGTGGTAGAGGCTAAGTCAAGGTGGTGGGCTGAGGCCCAGGGCCTTCCTGGACTGGGTGAGGAGGGACCACAGCACAGAGCAAAGAACATGTTCTAGAGCAGAAAGGCGCCTTTGCACTTGAATCCACTTTGCCCTTTAGTGGCGGCTAAATTCTGGGCAAGTTATTTAACTTCTCTGAACCTCAGTTAACTCCACCATAAAATGGAGACAATAGCCCCCACTTCATGGAGATTGTGAAAATTCAATGAAATCATGTATACATAGTAATAATCCTTATTGTCTTATGATCAGATGGCTAGAGGAAGTTCCTACAGAAACACCTTCTAGCTCATGTGTATTCCTAGCACCTAGTACGAAATTGTTTGTATAAAATTAACCTTTTCTGTTCTCTCCATTTCTTTATCCATAAAGTGAGAATAAAACAGATTTATCAGCAAGCCCAAAGCAGTCCCTTGAGTCTCCAAGGTGAGAGCAGAGGGACCGAGCCCTGAGCATGCTCCAGGGAATATGGGGTGACAAACTCAAGATTGGAGTGGCAGAGGCGCCTGGGTGGCTCAGTTGGTTAAGTGACTGCCTTCACTTTAGGTCATGATCCCGGAGACCCAGGATCAAGCCCCATATCAGGCTCCCTGCTCAGTGGGAACCCTGCTTCTCCCTCTCTCACTCCCCCTGCTTGTGTTCCCTCTCTGGCTGTGTTTCTTTCTGTCAAATAAATAAATAAAATCTAAAAAAAATAATAATAATAAGATTGGAGTGGCAGCTGCCATTAATGGACTTCAGCCAGGCCTGAATTTAGGATGTGGCATTTATACTATCTGCCCCCATTGAATGTGACCCTAGGAGGCAGGCGTTATTCTAAGCCTTTTGTGCAAGTTAACTTATGTCTTCTTCCCCATAATTCTACAGAGTAGGCAATACTGTCATCATTCCTATTTTACTGATTGGGAAATTGAGGCACGGAGCTATTAAATGACCTGCCCAAGGACTCACATTCATAAGAATCAGAGCCAGACTGGACAGCTAGGCAGACTGGTTCTGGGGTTCTTTGCCTTCCACCATCTCCAAAAAGGTCAAGAATCCACAAGCGGAGGAATCAGATGGAGGCAGAGTAGGAGCCCTAGATACCTTCGGGTCCCAGGAGTTCAGCTAGATAGTTATCAAAGCAGTCAACACCTACAGATGCAACAGGAGATGGAAGAGAAGAAGAGTAGCAATTCTAGGAACTGAAAAGTGACCGCTTTCTGGAAGGTGGGACCTGAGGAGAAGTGAATCGGAGGCAACATCTGGGAAGACAGACCGTGGCGGGAGGGGCCGGCTCCGGGCAGCAGTAGAGCCTGGAGCACAAACTCGGGACCTTTAGAAGTCTGCTCCCCTGAGGGACCTCGCCCAGAGGCTCAGCGGGGGGTGGGGCCCTTGTTGGGACAGTGTGGTCTCAGGTCCCACGGGGTCACAGAAGGACCCGGGGCGCCTGAGCGGGATGGAGCTGCCGGGGATCGGAGCGGGGAGGCCGGCTGCAGGGACGGAGCCGAGGGGGGCTCTCAGCTCGGGCTCACCTTACACCGGGATCCAGGCCGCAGTCGGGCCACTGCTCTTGGAGCAGGGACCTCACAAGTGGCAGATCCGGGGAGACTCACCTTCCTCCCCCGGGAGGGGCGGTGCGGGAGCGCGCTGCAGGAACCTGCTGGGTTTGGAGACTCCAAACGGGGCCCGCGCCAGAGATAGAAACGCTCGGTCACAGGCCGGGTGACACGGAGGGGGACTGGAGACCAGGGAGACGGGCAGGACTGACGGCTTATCTCTGGGGGCGCACTGAGGACGGGGCCCCGGCTCTCGCCTCCTCTGGGCAGGAGACTGGGAGGCCGCCATCTTCATTCCCGGCCTCCAAAGCTGGACGGAAAGCGCTGAGGGAACAAAAGCTCCCGAGAGGGAACCTGCGGGGATCGCTCAGCCTGGCCCCTGGCGAGGGCGGGGCACTTCCGCCTCCAGCAGAGACGTTTGGGAATCACGGTAACAGGCTCCGCCCCCAGAAGATCAGGGAGATCATCCAGCCAAGACCAAGTTCAGGTCAATGAGAACTGTGGAACGCCAGAGCTAGGGCAATGCATCATGTAGAATTCATGGCTTTTTCCCATGATTCTTTAGTCTTTTAAAATTAAAATCTTTTTAATTTTATTTTTTATTCTATTTTTTAAAATGTTTTCTCTTTCTTATTTCAATTTTTTTAGTTTATCAATATCTTTTTCCAAAATAATCTTTTTCGATTTTCATTGTTTTAGTCATATTCTATCGCTTTATTGTATTTAAGCTTATTTTTGTATACATATAGGTATATGTATCTTTCTTTCTTTCGTTCTTTCTTTAAAACTTTGGGATACAGGGCGCCATAGGTGGCTCAGTGGGTTAAGCCTCTGCCTTCATCTCAGGTCATTTTCTCAGGGTCCTGGAATCGAGGCCCGCATCGGGCTCTCTTTTCAGCAGGGAACCTGTTTCCTCCTCTCTCTCTGCCTGCTTCTCTGCCTACTTGTGGTCTCTGTCAAATAAATAAATAAAATCTTTAAAAAAAAAACAAAACTTTGGAATACAGTTTCTTCTAACAGCTAAAAATATACCCTAAATCTAGCGCATTTTGTTCTAGTCTCCAGCCTCATCATATTATTTTCTTTTTTTTTAACCAACTTCTTATCTTACCAATTCCTTTTCTAATTTTCATCTTTACAGTCATATTGTACCCCTTCATCATGTATACCCTTATTTTTGTACATATATAAGTTCTATTTCTTTAAAATTTGGGGGGGGGGGGCAGTTTCTTCTAACAGAACAAAATATACCCAAATCAAGTGTGTGGCTCTCTTCTATCCTCCACCCTAATCATATACATATATATATATAGAGAGAGAGAGAGAGAGAGAGAGAAATAGCTATAGATAAATAGAGATAGAGATGGAGATTTGTTTTTCTTTCTTCCCCCAGTTTTGGGTCTCTTCTGATTTTGTTAGTGTATATTTCTCTGGGATCATTGCTACCCTTTTAGTATTTTGTTCTCTCATTCATCTATTCTTATCTGGATAAAACGACAAGGCAGAAAAACTCACCTCAAAAAAGAGAGGCAGTACCAATGGCTAGGGACCTAATCAACAAGGACATTAATAATATGTCAGAACTAGAGTTCAGAATGACAATTATCAAGGTGGTAGCTGGGCTTGAAAAAAACATAGAAGATATTAGAGAATCCCCTTCTGGAGAAATAAAATTCCTTTCTGGAGAAATGAAAGAACTAAAATATAACCAAGTTAAAATTTAAAAAACGCTATTAATGAGGTGCAATCAAAAATGGAGGCTCTTACTGCTAGGATGAATGAGGCAGAAGGGAGTATTAGTGATGTAGAAGACCAAACTATGGAATATAAAGGAGTTGAGAAAAAGAGAGACAAACAACTGCTGGACCACGAGGGGAGAATTTGAGCGATAAGCGAGACCATAAGGTGAAACAGTATTAGAATAATTGGGATCCCAGAAGAAGAAGAAAGAGAGAGGAGAGCAGAAGGTATATTAGAGCAAATTATAGCAGAGAATGTCCCTAATTTGGCAAAAGGAACAAGCATCAAAATCCAGGAGGCACATCACCCCTCAAAATCAATGAAAATAGGTCCATACCCCATCATCTAATAGTAGAACTTAAAAGTCTCAGTGACAAAGAGAAAATCCTGAAAGCAGCTCGGGAGAACAGATCTGCAACCTACAATGGCAGAAATATTAGACTGGCAGAAGACCTATCCACAAAGACCTGGCAGACCAGAAAGGACTGGCATGATATATTCAGAGCACTAAATGAGAAATATGCAGCCAAGAATACTAAATCTGGCTAGGCTTTCATTGAAAAATAGAAGAAAAGATTAAAATCTTCCAGAACAAACAAAACTAAAAGAATTTGCAAACACCAAACCAGTCCTACAGGAAATATTGAAAGGGGTCCTCTAAGCAAAGAGAGAGCCTAAAGGTAACAGACCAGAAAGGAACAGAGACAATATACAGTAATAATCACCTCATAAGCAATACAATGGCACTAAATTCATATCTTTCAATAGTTAATCTGAATGTAAATAGGCTAAATGCCCCAATCAAAAGACACAGCGTATCAGAATGGATTTTTAAAAAAAGACTCATTGATAGTTGTCTCCATGAAACTGATTTTAAACCCAAAGACACCTCCAGATTGAAAGTGAGGGGATAGAAAACAATTTACCATGCAAATGGACAGCAAAAGAAAGCTGGGGTGGCAATCCTTATATCAGAAAACTTAGATTTTAAGCCAAAGACTATAGTAAGAGATGAGGAAGGACACTACATCATACTTAAAGGGTATGTCCAAAAAGAAGATCTAAGAGTTGTAAATATCTATGCCCCTAACATGGGAGCAGCCAATTATATAAACCAATTAATAACTAAATCAAAGGAACACATCAACAAGAATACAATAATAGTAGGGGACTTTAATACCCTCCTCACTGAAATGGACAGATCATCTTAGCAAAATATCAGCAAGGATATAAAGGCTTTATATGACACACTGGATCAGATGGACATCACAGATATATTCAGAACATTCCATCCCAAAGCAACAGAATGCACATGGAACATTCTCCAGAATAGATCACATTCTGGGTCACAAATCAGGTCTCAACTGGTACCAAAAGATTGGGATCATTCCCTGCATAGAAACATTGCCAAAGGCAAGGGAAGCAAGGGCAAAATGAACTATTGGGGCTTCATCAAGATCAAAAGCTTTTGCACAGCAAAAGAAACAGTCAACAAAACCAAAAGATAACCAACAGAATGGGAGAAGATATTTGCAAATGGCATATCAGATAAAGGGCTATTACTGAAAATCTATAAAGAGCTCATTAAACTCAACACCCACAGAACAAATAATCCAATCAAGAAATGGAAAGAAGGCACAGACATTTCTCCAAAGAAGACATCCAAATGGCCAAGAGACACATGAAAAAGTTCTCAACATCGCTCAGCATCAGGGAAATACAAATGAAAACCACTGTGGGATACCACCTTACACCAGACAGAATAGCTAAAATTATCAAGTCAGGAAACAACACATGTTGGCGAGGATGTGAGAAAAGGGGAACCCTCCTCCACTGTCAGAGGGAATGTAAGCTGGAGCAGCCACTCTGGAAAACAGTATGGAGATTCCTCAAAAAGTTTAAAATAGAGCCAACCTACAACACAGCAATTGCACTACTGGATATTTATCCTAAAGATACAAATGTAGTGAGCCAAAGGGGTATGTGCACCGAAATGTTTATAGCAGCAAGGTCCACAAGAGCCAAACTATAGCAAGAACCTAGATGTCCATCAACAGATGAATGGATAAAGAAGATGTGGTATATATACAATGGAATACTATGCAGCCATCAAAAGGAGTGAAATCCTGCCATTTGCAATGATGTGGATGGAACTGGTGAGAGAGTCTGGAAGAAATGCTGAGATAAATAAGTCAATCAGAGAAAGACAATTATCATATAATCTCTTTGATATGAGGAATTTGAGAGGCAGGGCGAGGGCTGGGGTTGTGGGGGGATAGGGAAGGGGAAAAATGAAACAAGATGGGACCAGGGAGGGAGATAAATCATAAGAGATGCTTAATCTCAGGAAACAAACTGAGAGTTGCTGGGGGGCGGGAGGAGAGGGATAGGGTTGCTGGGTTATGGGAAAAACAAAAAAATCCAGGAGCTGACCGGAAGATCGAGTCAGCCAGAAGGGGCCTTCCTTATCTATGGGAAATGGGCTGAAAGCAACAGGGCAGTGACCTGGGAATGACACAGATGAGACTGCAAAACCCAACAGGACTAACCCAGCCTCCGACAGCCCTGCATGGTCCCCTAAAATCCCATATACTAGGTCATTGTGGAAACAGGAGGCCACCAATCTTGTGATGTGACGGCAGGAACCTGGTACAACTTCTGCACTAGAGACTGGCCAGCATCACCCAAAGGAGGAAAAAAAATCATTCATTGTGGGGAGCAAGAGGACTTGGCTCAGCAACACACCCTTCTTCCATATTGCTTATGACAATTCCCCTGGAATCTTCTGTCTTCTTCTAATTTCTATCTTCTATCACTTTGACTTTCAAGCTATACCTTTACATTACTTCCCAATAGCTTCCCTTTCCTTAAAGATGCATTTTTATGATCTGCTTAAAAAATTTTTCAAGTGGCTGCATTTAACCCATGCATATTCAAGCAAGCATGGGTGCAATGTATTAATCACTTATCATAGGAGTAAGAGTGGAACTGAGTCCCTTGAGCCCTTTGGGGCCAAGATCAGGAGTGCTTACCTTTGTCTTGAGCAGCCCAGCCCCATCCCTGGGTCCAGCACTTTGCTGGAAGCTGGCTGAATCACAGGGCCATTTGCTCTCCCTCAGAACCTCCCATGAGCCAGCTGAGCTCCACTCCCCTCTCTGTGCCATCTGCTGCACCCCAAGTCAGATCCAAGGCCACAGTCAGATTCTTGGCATGGCAAGAGAGCAGAGTAACAGCAGCCCTCACTGGGTCTGGGCTTTGGAGGCAGGCTGGCAGGAGAAATCCCAGGGGATTTTTCAGAGGCAACCATGGAGGGATGTAACAAGGTTCCTACCTAACTGGGAAAAATAGTTGTGTTGTTTCAGAGGACTTTGAAACATAATCATGAAGGGAACCCAGACCCCATTGCTGTGTTCTCTCCAGGTCACTACCCTCAGATGAACTCCTGTTGCTGCAAGCCTGACTGGGCTCTGACCTTCTTGCCATCATTAACTTACTTCAGGACCTTAGAAAAGTAAGTCATTTTCTTCTCTAGACTCAGCAGCCTCCTTGGTGCAGCCGGAAGACTCCCACTCTTAACCCTACAAGAGCAAAGAAGGCTTCCCAAGGAGTTGAGATTTCTGTGTTCTGAGGTCCCTTCAGCTTAGAAACACTAAGACCCTGTAGTTCAAGGAAGTCCTTCCACTGACTAGACTGCTCTGGACCTAAAAAGGAAAATGCCATGAAATATTCATTAAAACAAATACTTGGGACTAATGATGGCACATTTATCCATGGACAGAGATTCATTTGCAGGTTTCTGTCATAGGAAGACCTTGGACACTCATATCTATCCCTGCTTAGGTGACTGTTGAGGACCCAGAGCTCCTGCCAATTCATATGGAATCTGCAGTTGGCACAGAAGCAGGGCGTGGCACGCACCCCCAGAAGAAACAACTAACTTCCAGACTCCAACATCTGTGATTTGAGAAGGCTCCAGAGATCTGGCAAAATTACCTTCTCCTGCATCTATACAGAGCTCGACAAGAAGGAAATGAGGTTGTTCCTCCAAGTCATGAAGGGTATTCTCTCTGTGATTTCTTTTTGCTTGGCCTCAGGTTTCCCAGCTGTAAAATGGAAGTGGGAGAGAGGATGCAGCCTATAGGATCCAACTCCTCAAAAGGAAAGCTGAGTGTATGATCTTTGATCTAGAAGAGGTCAGAATGGCAACAAAGACACGGAAGTTGGGGGAAGAGACGCCATTAGCTGCTGAGTACCTATTAGGTGCTGAAGACTAAGGTCGTCACTGTCAGTTATGTTCTCATTTCTTTCCCAGGCCAGTGAAGAATCACCAGGAATAAGTTCAGCAAATAGGACAACGTCAATAGTATTTATTCATTCTTACATCTAATAAATATCTAGTGCATACCTATGTGCCCAGAACAGAGATAACAACAGATTTTTCCAGTAGAAGACACCATGGGGCAGATTTTGTGGGAACAATGCCCAGAGACATCTGAGAGGAAAATTTCTGCATTTACATAATCCAAGGGACTCAGAAATTTTCATCATAGAATTCCAACAAACAATAGGATATTACTGAGCTGAGCTAGTGGGGTTGGCTTACTGCAGAGAACAGAGAGTTGTTTTCCCTCTGAGGCACTTGGAAATCTCCAGCCCATAAGGCTGATTATTATCCAGTCGTCTTATTTTGAATATCATGAGCCCTATGCAAATCATCTTCTCAATAGCACTAGCAACATTAAATGACAGGTTCTCAATTCTCTCTTCACACAAAATCTCTAAGTCCTTTAGGAATAAAGATATGGTGATCACTTAATCAACATTTTGACCAACATACTTCCAAGTCCAGGAGCATGAAAGAAGTGGCAGAGAACTTGGATGTCATTACTATCATTGTCATCACTATCATCACCATCACCACCACCACCACCATCACCACTGTCTCCACCACCACCATCATCACCATCACATGATATCATCAACAGCGCTGTTATCATCATGATCATCATCTTACACCTGAGGAAGCCAAGGTTTATAGAAATTAAATAGCTTGCTCAAGTTTACACAGATAGAAGGTCATGAGTCTTGAGTTCAAACCAAGATCTGTCTGATTCCAAATCCCACTGCTCCATCCCATGCCCCACGTGGGCAGGCTCATTACCTACACATAAAAATGGAAGCCAACTTACTGTCTTTCTCTTACTTCCTTCTGGGCTTCAATTCTTTCCCTTCTTACTATTGACACACTCTCCCACTCTCATATACACACAAACACACTACTTTGAACTGCAGTACATACTTTTTTCATTCTCTCCCTCTCAATATCATTGTCAACAAAACTCACTGCCACACATATCCAGCCATGTCATGGGGAGGGAATGGGATAGTACCTAGAATTTGAGACTGAAGTCATTCTAACCCTCCCCCTTTCTGATAAAACTATTGCCTGTGTGTCTCCTTTTATAAACAGGAACACATTATGCAAGATGCTGTAGATGTGGGATTTTTCAAGTGAGCTGGTGACACTCTTTCACTTGGCACAAAATTGATTTAAATAAATCTCTCCCTTTTTCAAGATTCTTCCCTGCTCCTGCTTAATCTTAAATTAAGAGCAGTATAATAATAACCAAAGAACATCACACCCCTGAATTTCAGCCACCTCTCTCTGGAAGATCTTGTCTCCCTTTTTCTGAAAGTATGAGCTATTTTTTGGCTCCCACTTGTTTCTCTTTCTTGTCACCACACATTGCCTTCTGGAAGAAATAAGCAATTGGAGCCTTTGTATTTAAAGTCTGTTTTTAGTCCATGAGATCCACAGTAAGGCTCCCACAAGACCTTGGAAAGAAAGAGAATAACTTTAGGGAGTTACACTTCAAGATCCACTGAAGCAATGACCTACAGTCACCACCAGTGAATAGTTTATTTCATTCATTCATTCAATAAGTATTCATTAAACATATTATGTGCCAGGCAACATTCTGGGCACTGGTGATACAGCAGTGAATTGGTTTGCTGAAGGGAAATATAAATAACATGCTAATGACCCTCAAATTTGTATCTCCTTCTTGAGCCCTTCCCTCAACTCTAGACTTACATATATAACTATCTACTTAACATCTCCCATTGGACATCCAACTGAACCCCAAGACTGTTCCTTCTCTCTCAGTAAAGGCTTTCTTCTTCCAGATGTTCAAATCAAAATATGTGGAGTCATCCTCAACTCCTTTCTTTCTCTCATACCCTAATCTATGAATCACCAAGTCCTGTCTTCTCCATCATCAAATATATCCAAAACTTAACCACTTCTCACCATCATCACTAAACATGTTGGCCCAAACCACCATCACCTTTTGCCTGAAGAACTTGCCTGAAGTAGCCTTCTGACTGCTCTCTCTGTTTTCATCCTTGACATTCTAAGTTGATTATAAGGTCTAAATCTCAAGTGATCATTGTAATACATAAATCAGATTATGTCAACCAGTGTTCAAAATTCTCCAATGATTTCTCCTCTTGCTTAGAGTAAAAGCTAAAATCCATACAAAGCCCTACAAGACTATGTATTGCCTAACTGCCTGCTATTTCCCTGATCTCAGCTTCTACCATGTTGATCCTTAGTTCCTTCTCCATGAGTCTCCTTGCTGTTCCCAGAACATGCCAGTAATCTGCCACCTCAAGGCATCTTGTTTCCCCTGCCAAAATGAATCTTTCCCCAGATATCCATGTGGATCACTCTTTCACTTCCCTCATTTCACCCTGACTACTTTTTATAAAATGCCCACCACCTACTCAACCCCGTCTCCCACCCTCACTCAACCAGGCACTCCCCAACCCCCTTCCCCATTTGATGTTCTGTCATTACACATTTATTTATTCACTTCCATATTATTTATCTCCCCCAACTAAAATTATTAATGTTTCACAAGGATGGACATTGTATTTTATTGCTGTATCCCCTGTCTATAACATGTCTGACACATAGAGAACACTCAACAAACATCTGGTGAATTAATGACTATCTAAAGATATATATGCCCAAAGTTCAGCCATGGAAACACAGAAGAAAAGAAAGAAGAAAAGGAACAATTACAGGCATTGACCATTCAAACAGAGTTCAGGAGAAAAGGAGCCTTAGCCAGGGGTCTTTAAATATTAAGGTCCCTATAGTAGCTTGATTGAGAAAATATCCCTAATTCTTCCTTCCCTATATCCACACTCTTTGCAATGTGACTATGTAGCTCCTCTCATCAAGAAGTGGAGTCTATTCCCTGCTCCCTCAGTCTGCACTGACTTTATAACATCCTGTCAATAGACAAGGATGAAATGATAATGTGCCAGCTGTAAAGTTAGACCACATGAGGTCATGCGGGTTCCCACTCTGTCCCGGACTCCTGCCACTACCATGTGAACATGCTAGACTCACCTGTTGGGAGATGAGACACCACAATGGAGCAGAGCCAAGTCATCCCAGCCGAGGCCATCCTAAAGCAGCCAGTCCTTGGCCACTCCATCAGCAGACAGACCAAAATCGCATGAGTAAGCCTAGCTGAGATCAACCAGGATAACCCAGATCCGCAAACTGCTAGGCCAACCCACAGACATGTGAGAAAATAATAAATGGTTGCTTTCTGGGAGGTTTCTTCCAGAGTCCCATTGGCAATATCAACCTTAACGTGTGTGGTCAGTCCCTAGAGTAGTCATCTAAGCTGCTTGGCTCTGAGTACATGCTCATTGGGAAACTTCCTCCTTATGCTTTAGACCTCATGAAGGGGAGTCTGCAGGAAGACCTACTAACCATGCCACATGGTGTCTCAGCCGTTACAAATCAATAGAGTGGCATACAGGTGAGCAAGGTCATGGAGACGTGGCCCAGAGAGACAGATGAGGTTTGCACGGCAGCAAAACTAAAAGCCAGACCTTGGATGAGAGAAATTCACCAACATAAATGTCACCTTCTGAGGCATCTTGAGGGAAATCCTGCCAGCCACCCTGATGGTGACCAAGCCACATGACATCCTATCTCACAGAAACTTTGACAAGGTTCTCAGACACCCAGCCACATTTCTGTCCATAGAATAAGTTGCAGGAGCTCTACTGCCCCACAAATGGTTGTGGGATGGAGCTCTCAAATCTGTAGAGGAACAAAGTCTCAAAAGGGCAGAGCAGCAAACTGCGGTCTTCCTCCTAACCATGCAAGATGCAAGCCTCAGATAGATTTATCATATAGCATCAGGTAAATGCATGCCATGAAACACTGGCGGTCAGGATATTGCCAGTTAACTCCAACATCTTTCCACAACCATAGAAACTCTTACCATTTGCAGAGAAAACAAACAATAACTCGCAAGAACAATGTCAACAAGACTACTCATTAAGGGTGGTGTTTTCTTTCATGGTGGGGGAAAGGACACAAATATAGTGTTCAGTTTCAAAAGGAACACAAATACTTGATCTGGATGAAAGATATCTGCACACTGTTTTTGCACTGCCTTCCTAACTCCTGTGTTTCTCATCTCCTTGCAAAAATTTATGCCTCTGCTTGCTGCATTGACTTATGCTCCGAGTGACCGAAGGAACTTCCGTCTACTGACCAACCTTACTATAAACATGGAGTGTAGCATTTTAGCCAATTTCTTAAACTATACCTTGGGACCTAAATCTTAGTGACACATATAAATCATAAGAGGCAATACCCCAGTGACCTTGTCATGTCACCCATCCTACCTCAAGTCCTACTGCTGTTCCCCTCCCTGACTCGACCACAGCTTCCTTGGCCTCCTTTCTGATTTTCTTACGGACACACCGCTCTCCTCTTGCAGAGATTTTGCAGGTGATGTTACTTGGCCCAGAATGCTCATTCTCAGCATCTGGCTGGCTCACTCCCTCACTTCCCCAGGGCTCTGATCAAATGTCACTAACAGCAAAGCTTTCCCTGACCAGGCTGCATAAAAAAATAACGATCCTCACCACACCGTCTGGCACCACCCCTCATTCCTCTTACCCTGCTTTATTTGTCTCCATTATAACATATCATTGGCTGATTCACTATCTCATTACTTAGTCATTTGCTGTTTTATACACACACACACACACACACACACACACACACAAGCAAGCACACATTAAGCTCCTTGAGAACAGCGTTTCATTTAGTTTAATTCTATATTCCCTACACATAAAGCAGTCACTGACACACAGTAGGTACTCAATACATGAACTGCAATGTCTTGAGCACTGACTTCCTGCCATGCAATTTATGTCCAAAAATTGGTCAACAATGAACAAATATTTTGTAAGCGTACTACATAATTCTTATAACAACTCTGTTGTTACCTCCATGTTACGGATCAGGAAAGCAAAGCTCAAAGAGAAGCTCTAGCTTGCCCAAGACACTCACCTAGGTTCGTTTGCCCATCAAAACCTGGGCTCCTCACAGGGCACCAGCCTGCTTTTCAAACACCTTAATGATGGTTTAGATTACCAAATGCACACAATATGCAGCTCTGGAAAACAGGCATCAGGCAAGGCATCATATTTCATTCCCCACCACAGTTTTTGTGCAGGAAGAAACATCCATTAGGTTGCATTTTCATCCCCCAGACTGCAGATTGTAGTAACGGCTTCAGTTTTCCTTCCCACCCATTGAGACATAATCAAGGTCAGAGCTTTCCCTTTGAATTGGGCTGGGACAAGTACAGACAGGTCAGGGACTCAAGGGGGAAGAGGGAGAAGTTCATCTGCTCTGAAAATCCCTCAGAATTTTCCAGAATCCCTGCCTTTGTGAAGTACTGCTTCAAAACCTTCTTGGTCCTAGAATTTAGGAAAACAACCAATTTTTTTTAAAAAGAGAAAAAAGCCTGACTTGTATGGGACACACGCCTGTGTGTGTGTCTAGTGGGGTCTGGTCACGCACTGCAAAAGCCTGCCCGGTGCAGAGCTCTGCCCATCCAGCAGCTGGGATGCTGATGGGGTCAGAAAGCGATGTGGGTCACCCACACACTGAAGGACCAAGGCAGGGACTCAGTCGCTCCTGAAATCCATACCGTACCTCATCTGTGAGGGCTTCATTTAAAAAATAATCTCCTGGCACAATTAATTCCTTCCTCCTCAGGACTCTCACCACTCCACTGAACTCATCACACTTGATTACTACAGGTGTTTCTCCCCCGACCAAGTGGGAGCTTCTGGCGAACCTAGACTTCGTTTCCCTCATCTCTGCATTCCCCAAGGACTAATCCAGCCTCTGACACATACTAGGTCCTGGGTGAGTATTTGCTGACTCAGGAAAGATGCAGAAGGAGCCGGTACTGGATCCGCTGCATTGGCTGGAACAAGCAGGACAAGCCACCTCTTCTGGGAAGGGCAGGAAGCAGAAACATAGACGCGGTCCGGTATCCAGAACAGCCGCTGAGCTGGCTGGAATGCCCACCTCGCCCCTCACCTGCCACTCCTGGAACCTCAAAGCCACCCACATTTCCCTCCCCAACAGGCTTTAAGAAAACAAGCAGGGACTCCTCCCACCCACCCAGCTGCCCTTAGCAGAGCCCAAGACAAGGAAGGACGTTAAGTTACCTTGAAACGGGCCCAGTTTGCACCTGCGATTGCTCTTCAAGGGTCGCGTTTCCCCAGTCCTGCCAACCCCGGGACAGCAGAGATACCTAACACCCGTCTGCGGAAGAAACGGCTGTGCCTCGCTCCTCCCTGGCCGAACGCGTTTGCTCACCCATCCCTGCAGAACAAATCATGTTCTTTTCCTTGCGCTAAAATCCATCTCTAAACAAATCCTCTCTGTGTCCCTAAGAAACCGCTCCCACGCCCGCGGAGGGCGCCCTGCACGTACAGAAATACACACTCACGAGCCCCAACCCAGAGCCACCAGGTGTAAGCATGTTTTTCATCTGTTCTTTAGGAACAAACCGCCACCAACAAAACCCTTCTCCTAGGAATAGAATTGAAACTAAAAGCTAGGCTAGGAAGCTTAGGGAAACGGACTTAAGAAATGTCAGCAGCCTAAGTTGCAGAACTGTACGGCGCTAACAGTTCAAACCCGGTTTAAAAACAGCCCTTGCGGGTGCTACCTTCAAAGAAGCGCGCAGCCGCAAGCCGCCGGCAAAGTCCTTGCTTCTCTGCGCCGGCTTTGCAAGACTGCCCTGTCTTTGGCGCTGTTTACTATAAGCAACATTCCGAGGTAGCAGCTCTGGGTTTCGGCCCCGCAGGCGAGCTGGGGAGGCCCCGGGAGCCCGCGGAGTCCGCGCCCCGCCGGCTCTGCACGCTCGGGAGCGAGCCACCGCGTCGCCTACCTGGGTGGGAAATCGCGGGCGGGGGCGGCGGCGGGGGCCCGCGGAGCAGCGTGTGCCCTGGCGGCCCGGCCCGCAGCTCCGGCCACCGCGGCGCTGGGGCGATCCCGGCGGAGGCACGAGTCCGCGGCTGTCACACCTGCATCACCGCGCCCACGCCGCCGCCGCCCGCCGCCCGCAGCCCGGGCGCAGCACGCAGCGCGCCCCCGCCACTCCGAGCGCCGAGGGCGGGTTGGCTCCTGGGTCCTCCGCGCAGCGGGAGCAGATCCTAACCGGCTTTCTCCCCCGGCCTGAGCATTAGCAGTATCCGCGGCCGGCAGCTCTGGGCTTCTAAATCCCTTCGGATTCAAGGCGGAGTGAATGCGAAAGCTCTCTGGGAGGGGGACCAGCGGGGCCCCAGGCTGTCTGGATTTGTAGACCTACAGATGTTAAACTTATTCCTCGAGTTTCGAGTTTGGTACCCGACTGATTGTGCTGCTCATCTGGCTTCGCTCGCTCCACCCCGCCTGGGGCGGGGGGGCGCTGTGGACTCCACATCCCCTCTCACCAACTCCAAACTAGGACGCATCAGAGGACAGGACTCAAATTCCTGGCAAGGGGAATCCTCGGCTAATTGCATCGCCAAAGTATCTCAGATAATGGGTGCAATTAAATCGCTCTGTCCTTGTTACCTCATCAGGGAACTGAGTAAGAAGAGCCTATTTGGCGAGTGGGAAGGAAGAGGAAGACAGGGCTTGCTGCATTAAACAGAGCTCTCCACCTCTCTCCCTCCTTCCAATAACCCCCGCCCCCCACACACACACACCGTCCCATCCAGCCAAAGAGGAGTTCATCCTGCAGTGAAAGGCTCTTTTCAGAAGCAAGTTTCCTTCTGGAGGAAGTGAGAAGGAACCTAAGGACACTGGAAATTCAGAGGTGAAATCAACTATTACCCCTGATGGGTGGCCTCCTATGGCACTGGAACTGTTTTCCTTCGCTAGCAGTGCTGAAATGCTTACAAGCCCTGAAAGACTTCTTCCCCACCCAGCACAAGCCACCGTCAGGAGGTCTTCGGTCCCCAAGCCTCCCCGCACCCGGTCACTGCCTATAAGTAAGTGCGTGGCTGGCCAGAGTCCACCGCACTCCAGATGCCCCATCCTCTCTCACCCGGACCACCCCAGGAGCTCCAACCTCTCGGCTTCCTGGGCTTCTTCCTTAAGATTTTCTTCCTTAAGTAAAGATTACTTGAGATTAATTTCTTAAGTAAACGTGATCTTGACTCTTTCCTACCTACAATCATGCATTGGCTTCTCAGTGGCCTTAAAGAAGCTGAGACTCTTTTTTTATTATTATTATTATTTCTACTTAATTTTTTTCCAGTGTTCCAAGATTTATTCCCCATTCCCCACACCCAGTGCTCCATGCAATAGGTGCCCTCAGTACCCACCACCAGGCTCTCCCATCCCCCCACCACCCCTCCCTCCAAGTCCCTCAGTTTGTTTCTGTGTTCAAAGTCTCTGTTGTTTCATTTCTCTCCCTGGATTACCCTACTTCCCATTTCCTTTCCTTCTCCTACTGTCCTCTATATTACCCCTTATGCACCGCAAGTAAGTGAAACCATGTGATACTTGACTTTCTCTATTGGTTTATTTCATTCAGCATAATCTCTTCCAGTCCAGTCCATATTGCTACAAAAGTTGGATATTCATCCTTTCTGATGGAGGCATAGTATTCCATTGTATATATGTGCCACATCTTCTTTATCCATTCATCTGTTGATGGGAACCTTGGCTCTTTCCACAGTTTGGCGATTGTGGCCATGAGAAGCTGAAACTCTTATAACAGGTCTCATTTACTCGCCAGAAGACAGGCGGCTCACTGCCCAGCCGCCCTGCCTTCCCACGACCCTGCCCCCCTTCCTTTTCCCTGTGCTAGGACAAAACCAAATTGTCAGTTGCTTGCACATGCCCCATCTCCCTGGGTTCTGGCTTGCCTGCAATGTTCTCTTCCTTCCACTCCTCTTTCCCTAATGCCTCATGGTACTCAGCTGAGCCATCTGTTCCTGGAGGAATTCTCCTCTAGTCCCTAGAATAACTGAATTCTCCCTCATCTGAGTGCCTAGAGCTGCCACAATCCTCCACCACAGCACCCAACGCATTACTAGAATTAGTTTCCTAACATCTGTCCTCCTCGCTGGAATGTAAGCTTTAGGATAGCATGGTCTCTTGCTGGCTGCTGTTGCAAAGGGCGCAGGCATACACATCTGCTCAATATAGATTAGTGCCACCCCTAACCAGAGAACGATGCAGAACAGTTCTGACATCCAGACGCTTCTTTGTGTGCCTTCCCAAGCAATAACTGCTCATCCGCCAGATATAACTGCTAATCTCACCTCTTTCAACATCAGTTAGTGTTGTCTGTTCTTGAAATACAAATAGAATCGTTAAGTGGGTATTTTGGGGTATGGCTTCTTTTACTCAATTGGCTCGCAATAGCACCTTTGTTGTAAATCAAATGACCACCTAGAGTGGACTTATTTCTTGACTCCACATTCTTTTCCAATGGTCTATGTGCATATCCTTGTACCAGCAATACACTGTCTTAATTAGTTTACCTTTATTATAAGTCTGGAAATCTGGTAATGTTTGCTCACCAACTCTGTTCTTCTTCATCCAGATTGTCTTGGCCCCTTTAGGTCTCCAGCTTTTCCACATCCATTTAACAACTTATTGATTTACCCACATATGCACATGTGCACGCGCACACACGCACACACACACATACACACACACCCTGATGGGATTTTGATTAGAATTGCCCTAAATCTATAGATGAATTTGGTGAGAACTGAAGTCTCAACAGTGTTGTCTTCTATTCCTTTTACATTGTATAGCTTGCCATTTATTTAGACCTTCCTTTCTCTCAGTATTACTTTATAGATTACAGTGATGAGATCTAGCACGTTTTGTTAGTGTTATGTTTAAGTATTTTACACTCTTGATTATATTATAACCGGTATTTTAACTTTATTTTCCAATTATTTGTTGCGAGTATACCAAAATAAAAATTTTTACGTTGGCCTTATATCCAGTATCAAAGCACATTGATTTTTAATACATTTACTAATATATATTTATTAAATATTTAATATATTGTCCTCATATCCTGTATCTTTGTATCATTGCTCAATTCATTTATTAATTTTAACAGTTTGTAAGTTATTTTAGATTTTGAAGATATGTAATATATATGAATAAGACTTTTTGTTTCCAACGTTTCTATTTCTTTTTTTAATAATTTATTTTATTTTATTTTTTCAGTGTGCCAAGATTCATTGTTTATGCACCACACGCAGTGCTCCATGAAATACATGCCCTCCTTAATTCCCACCACCAGGCTTACCCATCACCCCACCCTCATGCCTCATCTCCATATCTGTTTTGCATTTCCAGTTCACGTTTCCTTTCCTTCTTTCCTTCTCTTAATGTCTTCCATGTCCTCCATGTTACTCCTTATGCTCCACAAGTAAGTGAAACCATATGATAATTGACTCTCTGCTTGGCTTATTTCCTTCAGCATAATGTCCTCCAATCCCGTCCGTGTTGATACAAAAGTTGGGTATTCTTATTTAAACTTTTTCTTGCCTTATTGCTCCAATGAAAACCTCCCATATAAGGTTGAATTAAAGTAGCAATACTGGACATCCTTGTCTTATTTGTAAATTCAGGGGGAAAATTCTTCATAATGTTATGTATGATATTAATTATAAAAGTGGTGATAATGAACAACAATATTCTACTCCTAACTTCATAAGGAAAGCATTCTTACCATTAAGTATGATATTAGCCATGGGTGCTTAGTTTTTTAACTTTTATCAGATTAAAGAACTTCCTTTCTTCTTTCAGTTTGCTGAAAAGTACATAATGAATAATTTGTCAAATTTTTCCATCTATTGAAATGACCATATACTTTTACTCTTTTATTCAATTAATATGGATAATTACATTGATTAACTTTTGTTGTTTCTTAAGTAAACTTTATGTTCAGCATGAGGCTCAAACTCAACGTTGAGATCATGTCACATGCTCTACCCACTGAGTCAGACAGGTGTCCCTACATTGATCGACTTTTATTTTTTTTTTTTAATTTTTTTTTGTTTTGTTTTTTTTTTGATTGACTTTTAAATGCTAAACCAATCACATATTCCCCAAACAAACCTCAATTGGCAATGATATAGTATCTCTTTTATATCTTATTTATTTGATCTGATAACATTTTGTTTACAATTTTTATATTAAAAATGATTCTGTGTCATTTTTAAAGTGATACTAGAGTTAAATGCACATAAACAAGTCAGAGTTATATTAATACAGATATTAAAAAATTTTTTAATCACACACTGAGATTTAGCCAACTCAGCATCTTCTATAGAAGAATTTAGACTCTTAAGACTTGAGCATAATAGAAAAAAGTAGTTTAGTTTCTATAGAAAATTTTTGGTAAGAGATGTGCCTTGAATTTAAAGTAATTTGTTTGCATATCTGACTCAAAACAAATCTAAAAAGAAAGTTTAAAAAATTATCTTCTTTATAGATTTTTAGTAGAAATCAGAATTAGTATCTATTTACCTATTAGAAAAGGATAATCCCATTCATTGGAGGCAATATATCATCATGGGTAGTATCAGCCCTAGTTTTGGAATGAGAGAGCTTGGATTCATCTCCTGGTTTCATTATTTGCTATTACGTGATCTTTAGCAAGTTACACAACTTGTCTGAAAATGGTACCTACCTCATAAAAATGTCAGGAGGGTTAAAGAGTTAGTAAATCAATTTCTACTTGCCATAAGATTTTTAAAAAATATTTATTTGCGGGGTGCCTGGGTGGCTCAGTTGGTTAAGCAACTGCCATCGGCTCAGGCCATGATCCCGGAGACCGGGTATCAAGCCCCACATTGGGCTCCTTGCTCCGCGGAAAGCCTGCTTCTCCCTCTCTCCCTCCCTCTGCTTGTGTTCCCTCTCTAGCTGTGTTTCTCTCTGTCGAATAAATAAATAAAATAAAATCTTTTTAAAAAATATTTATTTGCGAGAAAGAGAAAAGGCAAGCACAAGTGGGGTGAGGGTGAGGGCCAGAGGGAGAAGGAGAAGTGAACTCCCTACTGAGCAGGAATCTGAGGCAGGGTTTGATAGCAGGACACTGAGATCATGACCTGAGCTGAAGGCAGATATTTAACCAACTGAGCCACCCAGGCATCCCTCTAGTAAGATTTAATAAGTAACAGTAAATATTGTGCATCAACTAGAAAAAATTTAGAAATCATATTTGAAAAGATATCTGAGGGGAGTGGAAACAAAAAGCACTAAGTGAACTTTCAAAGCTAGAAGTGCTCTTTGTAAAGGAGCTGAGTTTACTTTTCTTTCCCTGCAGATTTCCTGTGTCTGATCATGGGTTAAGGAACAGGCAGAGGGACTATACTAGGGGAGGAGAAACCAACAGAGATTTAGACTTCCAGATGGCTTGATATGCTGGTTTGAAATTTAGAGAACCCCCAAATGTCAGACAGTTTGCCTGATAGGATATTTGTTGAATGCTGAGTTGGGGATTTATGAAGCTACATGCTAGACTAGAGAGGCAGATGAAATGCTTTTGCAGTCTCACAGTGCTTACGAGAAAAATTTCCCCTGGACTCAGTGTCCTACAAAAAGCATATGACAGATCTCATCTTCGAGACATATAAAAGAAGGAGTGAAACTAATCTAAGTAAAGCTACTCCCTAATTCCTTGGAAACTTAATTCATGAATGGATCAAGGGATCAACACCTCATCCTATGTACCATCCTATCTATCTAACAGGGGTCAAGATGAACCATTTGTGGAGGAAAATAAAAAGTTGAGCTTTCAATGTTTTTTTCACATACAATAAAAAATCAGGATACTTGCAAAGAGGCAAGAAAAATTTTACTGGTAATCAATAGAAAAGAAAAGACAAATAGCCTAAATTATCCAAATGTTAAAGTTAGTAGATTTTATTATAAATATATTAAAGGAAATAGAATTAAAGATGAACAAAATGGACAAAGGAAAACTTTGAAAAGGCCTATGTAAAGTAACCAAGTGGACATTTTAAAAAATGTAATGTTTAGACTTAAAAACTCACTGAATAGTTTAACAGCAAATTGGTCACAGCAGAAAACAAGTTAAGTGAACTCAAATAAAAGTTAATGGAAAATAGTCAAGCTAAAGCACAAAGAAGGTAAAGAAGGAATAGAAAAACATATATAAATGTAATAGAAATGTAGGATGATATCTAAATGGTTTAATGAGGTGTAACATATATGCTCTTTTTCTTTCTTTTTAAATATTTTTTTAAAAAATTTATTTATTTATTTTAAAGAGAGAGAGAGAGTGAGCAGGAGGAGAGATATAAGGAGAGGGAGTGAAAGGGAATCTCAAACAGGCTCTGAGCTGAGCACAGAGCCCAAACTGGGGCTTGATCCTGTGGCCCTGAGAGGGCCTGAGTCAAAACCAAGAGTCAGCCGCCCAACTGACTGAGCCACCCAGGTGCACCCGTATGTGTTCTGTCTTGATCTAAGAGCATAGGAGAAAGCTAATACTTTAAAAACTCATTATAGTTGTATATACCCAAGGGGAATTATTTTTGTTTTTTAATGGAGTATTCCGTGTAAAAAAATTTTCACAGTAAAATATTAAAGTTTGAAAAATAAAATTTTACTTAATCAAGAGACTTTTTCTCATTTTTTGCAGGAAACATAAGGAACAACTTTCAAAGTTTCCATATCCTCCTTCCACAGAATACCATGCTGAATTATGACAGTTCCCTTCAATAACCCAAAGGCATTGTAGAGAAAACCCTCGTTTTATGGTTTTCACTTTTGAAATGTGAGTACAGTGACCTCCTACACCATTTAATGAGAATGGCAAAGACTAAGATAATTAGAGCAAAAGTGGAAAAATCCACAATCAATTCATATTTTGAAAAGAACCAAAGAATATCAGATGAGATACTAGAGGCCATCAGACTGCTTTTGGTTCATGGGTACAAAGGATAATTCACAACACATATCACAACACAGAAACCAGCACATTCTGAAAGCCCCAGTGTTTTCTTCTTGTGGACTTTTGCCTAAGAATAATGTGATAGTGATAAAGCCCTTCTAGCTACAGTTTTAGCCAGAAAAACATTTAAGATGTGAATAATCAGAATCTTTTCTACTCCCTGTACTGGCTGAGAGAGACTTTGGGTTTGATCGTAGGAAAATCCAGGACATGTACTTAGCAAGAAAAATTGATTTGGGTTGTTGGTTTTTAGAAAGGAAGATGTCACAGGATAGTGCAGAAAAAAAGCAATTTATAAAGAAAACAAAGGTTTGCTTGAAAGCAGAATTATAAACCCAAGTCTGAAAGAGGAAAGGAAAAAAATCCACATAATCTCATAACAGGACTTTAAATAGTCCCGTTACATTTTGGGGCCTGCCAGTCAACCAAAGAAGGCGGTGATTTCCATGCATTGGCGATGTGTGGTAGACATGTTGGTTCATTTCCTGGATTTTATCTCTCTATAAATTTTGATGGTTCAATTATGCTACCATCACTTGATGTTAAAATGCCACTCTCCTTGTATTAAAAAAAAAAAGGCTTTAACCCTTCCTGCCAGGGTTAAACTATCAACTTTACATACCTTTACCATGCGCCTACCACTTGAAAGCCATTCTATGTATATTTTTACTGATCTTCCTAAAAAAATTTTTTTAAGATTTTATTTATTTATTTGACAGAGAGAAACACAGCTAGAGAGGGAACACAAGCAGAGGGACTGAGAGAGGGAGAAGCAGGCTTCCCACCGAGCAGAAAGCCCGATGCGGGGCTCGATCCCGGGTCTCCAGGATCATGACCTGACCTGAAGGCAGCCGCCCAACCAACTGAGCCACCCAGGCGCCTCTACTGATCTTCCTAAAAATACTGCAAGTTATGCACATTATTTTCATTTTGTACATAAAAGTCAAACTTAGAATGGTCACGTGAGGGGCACCTGGGTGGCTCAGTTGTTGGGCATCTGCCTTCGGCTCAGGTCATGATCCAGGGTCCTAGGATCCAGCCTCGCATCAGGCTCCCCGCTCGGCAGGAAGCCTGCTTCTCCCTCTCTCACTCCTCCTGCTTGTGTTCCCTCTCTGGCTGTGTTTCTTTCTGTCAAATAAATAAAATATTAAAAAAAAAAGAATGGTCATGTGATTTTTCTAAAGCCATACAAACAGTAAGTGGTAAGATTAAGAATTAAATCATGATATAGTTCCAAAGCCTGAGTTCTTTGCACAAAAATCACTCTTCTTCCACTAAAGTCTTGGGTCCTCCTCACTTTGCTTCCATCCTCGCTGTCCTGTTTAATCCCTCCTCACTTCCCTTCCCACCACTTCCATTTTACCCAAATGTGTCCATTCCCTCAAATATTTTGTACTTATTTTCTCTTCTACATCTTTACACACATAATTCTCATACTATTCCAGTCCTCAACCTTATAAAAAAGCCAATTTATCTTTCAAGTTGCTGCTGAGATTCTACCTCTCCAATAAACCTGACCAAACTACCCTATTACCTCTCCACAGCACTCTCTCCTATCCAGGTATTTTTATAGCATGCATTCTGTACTATCTTTAATTCAACAGAAATGTATTCACTTCAAACAATGGAGACACAGAGATGACAGGAAGTGAAATTCTATAACAGATACATAAAGATGAAATATGTTTTAAAATATATTAAGGGTCCCTGGGTAGTTCAGTTGATTAAAGAATCTGATTCTTGATTTTGGCTCAGGTCATGTTCTCATGGGTCCTGGGATTGAGCCCTGTATTGGGCTCTCCACTCACTGGGGAGTTTGCTTGGAGTTTCTCTTCTCTCTGCCTCTGCCTCTCCCCCTGCTCACTTAGTCTGTAAATACATACATACATATATAAATACATAAATAAATATATATAAATACATAAATAAGTTTTAAATAAATTAAAATATATTAATATGTATGCCTATACGTACAACCATATTTATAATAACTGACATTACTGAGTGCTTATTATTTACCAGGCACCATTCTAGGCCACTTACCTGTTCTAACTTATCTAACCTTCATGGCAACTCTGTGAGGTAAGTACCTTTTCACTTGTGAGGAGGCACACAGAGAGTTTAAACAAGTTTCCCAAGATCACGCAACTAGGAAATTGGCTTCAGAGCTCACACTTTCAAGACCACTACCATATTTATGTCCAGATATAGTGCAGAGGAGACAAGCTTGCCCCACAGAAGACTCCACAAAAGAGGTGATGTTCTGAGTGTCTTGAAGAAGGATGAGTTCATCACAAGGATTGGGAGAAGGGGGTCATGGACATTGTAGTTGGTTCCCTAGCATCCAATCCAGTCTCCATAAGGAACTTTGAAGTTTAGAAAAGTTTGGAGAAGATGTGAACCCCATGAGGAGCCCACGACTGACCTAAGTTCACCAGGTCAGTAATTCCAGCAAGTGATTCCAGCGCCATGGTCCACGATTCACTCAGAAACTCAAGCCTGATAGCATTTCTTTGCAACAGAAATTGGTTTGAGCTGGTCCATAAGATCACACTAAAAAGAAATCTTTCCTGGACCTGAAAGAAGAAACAAATTACCCTGCTTCCTACAATCATGAAGAGAATGAGCGTTAAACCTGATGGCTCGGTCTTAACCCAAGTTACCCACTCCTAAGCCAAGGTTTTCCTGCTCTTACTTCCACCAATAATGAGGTTCTCACCACCATCAGGCCAGTAAGGGATCCAGTCACAGAATATATCCTGAGTGGCTAGTTTCCTGGGTCCTTTCTGGTACGAACTATCTCAGCTTAATTTTCTCCTAAAAGTAGAGCCTGAGGCATGGATTTGTATGCAGGTAGTTTATTTAAAATGACCCAAGGAACAAGAAGGGGGAGACTCTGAAGAACAAAACAAGGGGAAAACTAGTCACTACTGCTGACAACCAAATACTGGTCCTGTTGGGAAACCCCAAAGAATTATATAGACTATAACTCAGAAATGTCACTATTGGACATTTAGAAGAGCGAATCATTTTTCTGCCAAGTTTTCATCTCCCATTAGTCAAATGTTGCCCATGGAATGTTAACTTCTTCATACTTGCAGGTTTGATTATGTACAAGTGTCCAGCTGGTCCTCCTCTTGGTTCCCACAAGAGTCCCAAGACTGGTATCAGAAAATTCCCAGAGCAGAGGCTGAAAAACATGCGGTGCAGCTGAAGCCAGTTGCTGACCACTGTGTAGAGCTTATTCCACACCAATGGCTGGATGAAAGGTGGAATGAGGATATGAAGTGTCCACACAGCAGTACCAGATGTCAGAGAGAGAAATCAAAAGCATCTGTAAACTCAATGTCACTACGCAGCTGCTAGAATTTGGCTATCTCTGTAGCTCCAGTTATGTGACCACATTAACTTCCTTATTGTTTAAGCCATTTCTTTCCTTTTAATCCCCCCTTTATTAAAAGGAGATTACTGGGGGGTAGAATAGATATATATAGATGTATTTGTGAATTTTGGTGTAGCAAGTAGCAGCAGGAAGGAAGCTAGAAATACAGAATTTGTTTTCCTTGAGACAGAAGTTTTGTTTTCCCCTTTGGTTATGAAGCCTTAATGGTAATGTATGGTCCACGTTCAAAATTTGTTTATATTTGCTTCTGTAAACTAAAGCATGCTGTCTTTTCTGCAATTGAAGCTGAAATCATGCCAACCTTTGCAGAAGGCATTCTATATAGAAGAAACAGTACAGACAAAAGAAGAAGAAAAAAACTTCATTAATCAATTCAGTTTTTCAATAAACAAATTTGGAGTGCCCATCATGTACCAGCCATCATTGTGGTCATTGAGGATACAACAGGGAGACACACAGACAAAATTCCTCACTAGGACCTTAGGGTCTGGTAAGGGAAACAGAGAGTAAACAAATAAATACTCAGGACAGGGGAAAGGTAAGACTGACATAATTTCAAAGGATCATCTGGTTTCTGTATTAGGAACAGACATTAAGAAGCATGGAAACTAGTTTAGATGCTAATGCAGTAATTTGGGCTAGAAATGACAGTGGCCTGGACAAGAGTGATGAGAGATGCTTGTTTCCATCCCCTTGACAGGCCAGTAAAGTCTTTGAGGCAGCAAAGAGCTGAGGAGGAAAAAAGAACTCCAGAAGGAAAGAGAGAAGAGAATAAATTAGAAGAGGCCATGGGATAAGTGTTAGGGAGGACATTTGACTGCAGGTGGTCAGGGTAGGGAAAATATGTGAAAGAGGCAGAGATTGATAGAAATGTGGGTTGTGATTTGAATCCATTTTCATGGTTTTTTTTTTAAGATTTATTTATTTATTTTAGAGCGAGAAAGAGTACACAAGCATGCAGGAGTGGGAGGAGGGGTAGAGGGAAGGAATCCTCAAGCAGACTCCCCACTGAGCACCAGGCCCAACATGGGGCTGCATCTCATTGTCCATGAGATCAGAACCTGAACCAATACCAAGGGTTGGATGCTTAACAGACTGAACCACCCAGATGCTCCAAGAATCCACTTTAATATTAATCAATAATCATATGATTAATAATATTGCAATTGCTTTTAATTACTTTTAGTCACTGGGTTGTGTTTCTTTAAGACTAGACCATGTGGGACCCATTTTATATCAAGTTACACAGGCTTACACTAGATGAAATTTGTCCTGTTTAACACATTCTGAAAGTGATTTTCAAATGGTTTTACTCCTTAATTTATTAAATCTTTTCCTCTGGAATACATTAAATCCCAACTCTTGCAAAGAAAATGAGATAGAAAGCTGTTTAGATGTGAATCAAACTAGAATCATGATCAAAAAGAGTCTCAGTAGATAAAATGTAGTTCAGAAATTAAGTTAACTAAGTCTGGGCTTCTTACATTAATCATTTCATAATTTATATTTTCAAATATTTACACTTTATTAAACAAGCCCACTTTCTTTCCCTGGGAGAAGACGCTTGGGTCTTAAGGAGCCCTGTGGTTTAGTAAGGACAAGTATGTGAAGTAAGGTATGAATGACAGTCAACCATGAAGTCAAATCTTTGTCATTGGGTCTCCTTTCCAGACTCAGTGCAGAAGTAAAGTAGAGGAGTAGCTGGATTACCAGTTGGGTGGGGAGCACTGTATGACTTCCTTATTTAAAAAAAAAAATTGAAGAGAACAAATTATTCCTTTAAAATACAAGTATACTCTTAGAGTGTATGCTCCATAACTCCTCCATGCTCTAGTTATCGAAGATGGTGGACAATAGGGCACTGACAAAGACTATCAGGGGAAATCCTAAAAACTAAGGAAATCAGGGGACTGAAGCTCTGTTCTATCTCTGCTACTATCTAGCTCTATGGCCTAATGAAAGTTACTCTGCCTCAACAAATGGCATTGGGAAAACAGGATATCCACTTGAAAAAGAATGAAGTTCACTCTTACCTTAAACCACATGAAAAAATTAGTTCAAAATGGACCAATGACCTAAATATTAGAGCTGAAATATAAAACTCTTAGAAGAAAACATGGGAGGAAATCTCCTTGACATTGGATTTAGCATTGTTTTCTTATACACGACACCAAAAGGACAGGCATCAAAAGTAAAAATAGATAAATTAGACTCTATCAAAAGTACAACCTTTGGGGTGCCTGAGTGGCTCAGTTGGTTAACCATCTGCCTTCGGCTCAGGTCATGATCCCAAGGTCCTGGGACTGAGTCCCACGTCAGGCTCCCTGCTCAGTGGGGAAGCTGCTTCTCCCTCTCCCCTTGACTCCCCTCCTCGCTTGTGCTCTCCCTCTCTCTCTGTCTCAAATAAGTAAATAAAATCTTTTAAAAAAAATTGTTAAGTACAATCTTTGGTACATCAAAAGACACAATCAACAGGATGAAAAGGCAATCCACAGAATGGGAGAAAATATTTGCATGCCATACTTTATATAAGGGGTTAATGTCAACTATATATATATATATATATATATATATATATATATATATATATATATAACTTCTACAAGTCAGCAACAACAATGACAAAAAACAACCTAATTTAAAAATGAACAAAGAACTTGGGGCACCTGGGTGACTCAGTTGGCTTAGCCTCTGACTCTCGGCTTTGGCTCAGGTCATGGTTTCATGAATCATATGCCCCATGTGGGGCTTCATGCTCAGCATGGAGTCTACATAAAATTATCTCCCTCTACCCCTTCCCTGTCACACTGTTTCTCTTTCTCAAAATAAATAACAAATAAAAACCTTTAAAAAAAAAAAACATGGACAAAGAACTTGAATAGATACTTCCCCAAAGAAAATATACAAATGCTGGTAAACACACAAAAAGATGCACTAGAGAAAGGAAATTCAAAACCACAGTGAGATACCACCTCATATCCATTAGGATGGCTGTGAAAGAGAGAGAGACAGACAGACAGACAGACAGGGAGGGAGGGAGGAAAGAAGGGAGAAAGGGAGGAAGGGAAAGAAGAAGGAAGGAAGAAAGGAGGGAAGGAAGGAAGGAAGGAAGGAAGGAAGGAAGGAAGGAAGGAAGGAAGAGAGGAAGGAAGGAAAAGAGCAAATGTTGACAATAATATGAAGAAATCAGAACCCTGGTACACTGTAGGTGGGAATATAAAATGGTGTTGCTCTAGAAAACAGTACAGTTGTTCCTCAAATAATAAAAAATGGAATTAAGATTTGATCCAGCAATTTGACTTAAGAGCATATACCCAACAAGAAATAGAAGGAGAGACCTGAAGATCTATTTTTAGACCCAAGATTATAACAGCATTGTTTATAAGAGCCAGGTGGTGAAAGCAGCTCAAGTGTCCATCAACAGATGAGTGGATAGATAGAAGACAGTATATGCATATGATAGAATATCCTCAGCCTTAACAAAGAGATTTCTGACTCGTGGATGGAACTGTGGATATTACATTAAGTGAAAAACGCCAGTGCCCAAAGGACAAACACTGTATGATTCCACTCCTAGAAGATACCTAAAATAGGTAAGTCTGTAGAGATAGAAATAGGATGGCAGTTGCCAGGGGCTCAGGGAGGGCAATGGGAGTCATTGCCTAATGAGCAGAATTTTGGTTTTGCAAGTTAAAGGGAGTTCTGGAGATGGATGGTGATGATGGTCGCACAACAAAATAAATGTACTCAATGGCACTGAACTGTACACTTAACATAGTTAAAATGGTCAACTTTGTTACACATATTTTATCACAATTTAAAAAAATTCAAAGATGGGGTTTCTGAGTAGCACAGTCAGTTAAGTATCCGATTCCTAATTTCAGCTAAGGTTGTGATCTCAGGGTCATAAGATCGAGTCCTGCATCAACTCTGTGCTCTGTGAAGTATCTGCTTGGGGATTCTCTCTCTCCCTCTGCCTCTCACTCCCATGCGTGAGCTCTCTCTCTCTCTCTCTCTCTCTCTCTCTCTCTCTTTCTCTCTCTCTCTCTTTCAAATAAATAAATCTATTTTTAATGTTGTAGTATAGTGGATACAAAATGCTTTCACAATATGGAACACATAGAAAGTACTCCAACAATAATAAATTGTATACTTGTTATTTCACTACATTTTCTTGAGTGGAAGCCCAAGATAGTTCCATTATGTCTTGACAACTCTTTGAGGTCATTTCCTTTTTTATTTTATTTTATTTATTTATTTGACAGAGAGAGTGATCACAAGTAGGCAGAGAGGCAGGCAGAGAGAGAGAAGGAAGCAGGCTCCCTGCCAAGCAGAGAGCCCAATGCGGACCTTGATCCCAAGACCCTGAGATCATGACTGAGCCGAAGGCAGAGGTTTAACCCATTGAGCAACCCAGGTGCCCTGAGTTCATTTCTAAAATGAGGGGTTTAGGGGCACCTGGGTGGCTCAGTCCATTAAGCATCTGCCTTCAGCTCAGTCAAGACCCTGGGGTCCTAGGATTGAGCCCCATATTGGGTTCCCTGCTCAGCAGGAAGCCTGCTTCTCCCTCTCCCACTCCCCCTGCTTGTGTTCCCTCTCTCCCTGTGCCTTTCTCTGTCAAATAAATAAATAAAATCTTAAAAAATAAAAATTAAAAAATAAAATGCACAGTCAAAACCAAAAATGATAGAAAAGGGTGGAAGACAAAAATAGTAACAAACAACAAGGACCATGAATAGAAACAGAACAAATATGAGAGATAGTTATGGAACTATATCAATAATCATTTTAAAAGTCAACGGTTAAGTGCACCAACTAAAAGATAAAGATTGACAGGATAGATCAAAAAGCAGCACTCAACTATACATTGTTAACAAGAAAGAAAGCTCCTTTAAATATAAAGGCCCACATGAGTTAAAAACAAAAGGATGAATAGGCAAAGCACAGAGGATATTTAGTGAAATCAATCTGCATGGTAGTATGTGGGAAATGCATGTCATTATGTAGTTGTCCAAGCCCACAGAAAGTCCGACACCAAAAGTGAACCCTAATGTCAACTGTGGACTCTGAGGGATGACGGATCAATGCAGGTTCATTGACTCTAACAAGCACACCACTCTGGGGGCTGGGGATATTGATTATAGGGGACACTATGCACAGGTAGAGGCAGAAGGTATACGGGAACACTGTGAACTTTCCACTGAATTTTGTTGTGAATCTATAACTGTTTTTAAAAAATAGTCCATGTAAATGCGAAAAAAAATTTAAGATTTTATCTTTCTGGGCTCTCCAGTTTCCCATGATGAGTATATGTTCTTTACATATAAAGAGATAAAATATGTTAAAATTCTGTCATTCTCCTTTCCTTACTATCAAAGACGGAAAAAATCAAACTGACGCGTTGGGTTTCATCAAACCTCGTGCCTCCGAGTCTTGAAATGTCTGATGAGGAGCACACTCCTGCTCTCTGGCCCTGATTGAGATTGTTCTGTAGGAAAAATGTTGAGAGAAGGATGTCGACCCTCCCAGACCGGCGTCTTCCTTGGGTCTCTGCTCCTAGTCCTCCCACCCCATAAGCCCAAAGGACAATGGGAAGTGTGACACTGTGACCCCTTTATGCATAAGGTGAAGTGCATTGATTTGGAGGGGACTGATTCTCTAAGTGCCATAGAGTCAGTAACAGATCATTAATTTTTCATGGCGCTTGTGTTCATGCGTGGGGACAGCTCCAGCTGGACTTCTGAGTCAGAAGGAGGAAGGCAAGGAGTGCTGAAGCCTACAGAATCATCAGAAACTGTTGAGGTCCAGGTGGGACCTCATTTCACACACACAGGTCATCCCAGACTCTGAGATACCAAGATGTATATTTAGCCAGGAAGCATGTTTCCATGGCAATCCTATACTCCTATGTCTGTCTTTCTTCCCCCACCGGTGTGTTAAGCCTATATGGAGCCTTGGCTGCTTTATGCACCACTAATAATCCTGAAAGTTAGGCCAAAACCCAGACAATAATGTTCGCAGTATTTATCTCATGATTGCATGCCATTTGTTAAGAGTCTGTTTTCAATTCAGAGACGTTGACAAAGATTTCACAAGGAAAGTCATTGTTAAATTATTTGCAGCCAGAAAAACCTAGAAATCAACTTCATGTCCAACAAGAGAGGTTTTAAAAGCCAATCATGGTGACTGCCCGTGTTCTGAAACCATTAAAATTACACTCTGAGAGAATCTTTCATTGCAGGAGGGAAGTGTATGATCAGATTATAAAGTGGAAAGCCAGGGTCTCCAAAGAGGCCATGCAGTAGGATCCTGATTGGGGGTAGCTCAGAGATGGGGCAGGTGCTCCCAGAGAGTGGATTTAACACAGTTCACCAAAGACCCATGGCTGGGTCTTCCCATAGGGCTTCACCGCTGTCCCTCCAGGGGGGAGGGAAGTCCCTCCGGAGGGGGGGAAATGTATTTTATGTCTTGGGCACAGGCTCCAGCTGGGCTCACGAGTGTTGCTGACCCAAGAAGCAGGCACTGACCACACAAGGCAGTTCAGAGGGCCACTAGCAATGTCTCAGGGAACAGATGGACAGCACTGATGCCAGCTGATCAGTGTGCCAAAAACCCACCAGCTGATCTCCGGGGGCGTTTCTAGGGCAATGGCAGGGAGGGAGAACCGACTTCTTTCCTTGGCACTGTTAATACAAATACTTACTCATGCGGGACATCATGGCCAGTGGGCCCTGACAGCTCCCTCAAGGCCCCCCATGGTCAGCAACAGATGGTGTTCGCTCAGGCCAAGTATGGGGCAGCAGCTCATTGCTAGGTCCCCCTGAGGACCAGCCCCACCCACCGTCTCTTTTGGTAAGGACTCCGTGTCCCTCCACAAAGCTGTCCCCCAGGCTGGGATTCCTCATCTTCTGTGAGAGGAGGAGCCTGGTACCTTCTCCCTTCTAGCTGTTTATCCCCAGTCACTTACACGCACTGAACTCATCAGGATGTGACCCTTCAAAATATTCACATCCCAGAGCTAGACATTCAAGGCTTTTAATTCTTGTGTGAGTTTCACGAAGCAATTGTCAAGTTTTAAGGATGGAGTAGAGGGAGAAGTGAAGGATGGCCCCAGGGTGAAGTACAAGAGAATGCAGTGGGGAAAGGTCCCTAGACTAATATCTCAAACTTAGATCCTATCACATAAATATATGCATAGAATAAATATTAACCCTTAACAACCCTTAACAACCACTATAATTGTTATATCCATGTAGAAGCCTGAGAGATGACTTCAGCTTCTTCTATTACATTTTTTTCAAATTTTCTGCAATGAGCATATATTATAAGAGAAATGTATTTTATGTTAGTGTTAGCTTCCAATGGCAGCTTGTAATGTGGAAAAATCATAGTCAAAATCCATTCCCTTAATTGTCTGCTAAACATAGTACTCAGACATACATTGATCAATCCAACCAATAATCCTCATGGCATGGGAACAAAGCTATTTTTTCAGCTAAGCACAGAGGAGGAAGTCAGCTTGAATGTAAGTTCCATACTATATGAAAAATAAGCACTAAAATCCCATACATATAGCTGAATTTGCTTAAGTTAATGCATTTATAAAGCAATCACACTGTCCTCAGAAAATCAAAAAAGGCTCTATTAAAAACTTATTACTCAAAAAAAAGTTGCTGAAGGAAATAGAATAATTTCAATATCCAAAAAAATAAATACAAACTTATGACTCAGGGGGCTTATATAATCCCCTCTTAATTCCCTTCCAAAAAATTTCCCCGCATTTTCCAACTATGATTCCTACTAAATATAAATTAAATAAATCATTGCAGAATGTACATAACCTCGACAGAGTAGAAGTTCTACCATACTGTATCCCAGCCAGGCTGGATGGACAAGAATGTACTGGGACTGTCTAACGTGGCTAGAATGGACAGGGCAGATGACACGTGAAGAGTATATGTAAATATTTTCAGGTCACAGAGTTCCAGAGAAGGGCACCACAATACAGAAAGGATTTGATGCAAGTCCCCACTTAACAGGTACAGACCCAGAGGGTCAGAGAAGCCATGCACGCACCAACCCAAGTTCACCAGCTAGCCTGGAAACATGGAGACAAGACCTCAGGTCTCCTAATTATCTCTCCTGAGTGCATTCTGAAGCTTCCTCTCTCTCTCTCTCTCTCTCTCTCTCTCTCCTCTCTCTCTCTCTCTCTCTCTTTCTCCTCTCTCTCTCTCTCTCTCTCTCTCTCTCTCTTTTCAAAGAGGAGGAAACTGAGAAACAAAACAGGTAGATAATCTTAAAATATGGGGCGGGAGAGCTATAGACATAGAGTGCACAAGCAAACCTAATACACAGAACTCAGTACACACTTGTTAGGGGCGCCTGGGTGGCTCAGTCAGTTAAGCATCTGCATCTGACCCTTGGTTTCAGCTCAGGTCATGGTCTCACGGGTTGTGAGATTGAGCCCCATGTCCTGGCTGGTGCTCAGTGAGGAGTCCTCTTGAAGAGTCTTCCTCTGCTTCTCCCCCAACTCTCTCACAGGAATGTGTTCTCCCTCTAAAACAAACAAATAAATCTTTTTATTTTAAGGAACACTTGTTAAATGAAGTTCAGCATATGCTAATGGCCTGTTTTTCTCAGACTTGAATTTTTTAGGTAAACACATGCTCGTAGAAAAAATAAATACTGAAATGTACAAAGAAAAAAATTGAAATTCTACTCCCATCCCACCACTAGAGCAAACCATTATCAGCCATTATGAACAGTTTGAAGAATATCCTTCCAGATATTTCATGTGTATATATATGTGTATATATAATATATACATGTATATGTAATACATTATTTTATATGTATAAATTCTATGATATAAATACATTACGTTATATAAATACACACTATTTTTATATTTATATGTAACATATATTACATATACTAATATATAAACAAGTAATTTTAAACGTGTTGATTTATAATGCATAGTCTTCTATATTTTTTTTTACTTTAATATATGAAGGACATTTATCTATGCCAGTACATATGGATTGCCTTATTTGTTATAATGTCTGAATAATATTGGTTCATCTCTCTCACACTAATGTTCTCCCTTAAAGAACAGGGTAAAGAAATTAAAAAGATCATTGTGGGGAATGAACATTTTATAAATGACACTAGGAAATTTAGAGAGTCATTTGGGAAAATAGAAAATCAGATTAATTCTTCATGCCATACAATAGAATAAATTTCAAACAGATCAGAGGTTTAAAAGTAAAAAATGAAATCAGAAGAAAACAAGTGCGAATGTGTCTAACCTGGGAGTGGAAAATCTACCCTAATCATGACAGAGAATCCAGTAGCCATAAGACAAAAGTAGATCAATTTGACTACATTTTATTTTTTTCTCCTAACAATCAGGCCACAAAGAAGAAAACAGGGGAAGGGAGCCTATACATTTAAAAGATACTAAAGAGATACATTGATAAAATACAATAAATGAAACTTATTTGCATCCTGATCCCAATGAACCAAGTATAAACACATGCACGTGCATTTACATACATGTGTGCACATGTGCATATATACATAAACATGTATGAAGATGTACACACAGCAATGCACATGTATGCACACATATATACCTATGCACACACATACACATGCACATAGATGCCCATGCACAGAATGCACATGTACGCACACAAACCCCTCTGAAAACATGCACACGGATGCATGTGCACAGAGATGCACATATGCATGCACATACATATGTATGCACACATATGCACATGCATACCTCTACGCAAACATGTACACTGATACACATACACATGGATGCACATGCACAAAGATGCACGTACACACACTTGCACATACATATGTGTGCACATAGGCACAAACATACACCTAGGCACACATGCACGCAGATACACATGCACATAAATGCACGTATGCACATACACACATACTTGTGCAAATGCATATTGCTGCAAGACAATCAGAAAAATTGGGGACACTGATCAAATATCCGAGATTGAAAAGCACTAAATTCATGTCATTGAATGATATTGCAGGGTTCTTTTCAAATCACATATTTTCTAAAAACAGATTAATAATATGTATAAATGAAATGACACATCAGATATTTGCTTCAAAAATAATTCAGGGAGTAGGGCAGGAAGAAACAGCTGGCAATATGGATGAAGTTGGAATGGTCCTGGATTTTATCATTATTGAATTTGTGAAACAGGTAAATGCTGGCTCAACAGCAATACTCTTTTGTATATGATTAACATTTCCCAAGCTAGACTTTAAAATTTGTAAAAATTATTGATACAGTGATACAGTCCAAAAACCCGCTCCTGGCTTTAGTTCTGCTCCTTACCTGACTGCTGCTAGGTAAATACCAATTCCTTTGTATAATTACAAACCAAATACTGCCTTATTTTTCCAGTATTTTGTACATATGTTCATTTCACATTTAGATTTCAAATCCTTGATAAAGAGAATGTTTTGTTCATCTTGTTTCCCCAGGGCCTCACTTGGAGTAGGCTTAGATTGGGGAATGTTTCTCAAATGTGTCCAGGTACAGAGGCCTTGAATCCTCCTCATCACAAACGTGGACTACTGGCTTTAGTAAACGCTTGATGTTCAGTAGATGTTTGATGCTCCTTTTATACAAATCTTGGAAGTCAAATAGAAAAGGAAGTGGTTTCCACTTTGGGAGGTGACAGGTATATTCATGGCTTAATGGTACTGATGGTTTCACAGATGTGCGCTTATCCCCGAACTCACCAAGCTGTATACACTAAACATCCACAGGTTTTTACATGTTAGTCAGACTTCAATAAAGTGTTTTTTTTTTTTAATAGCAAATCAATTCCATTTTTAAAACAACATGAAGGGGCGTCTGGGTGGCTCAGTTGGTTGGACAACTGCCTTCGGCTCAGGTCATGATCCTGGAGACCCGTGATCAAGCCCCACATCAGGCTCCCCGCTGAGCAGGAAGCCTGCTTCTCCCTCTCCCACTCCCTTGCTTGTGTTTCCTCTCTGGCTGTGATTCTCTCTGTCAAATAAATAAATAAAATCTTAAAAATAAATAAATAAATAACATGAAGTGGTTTCTCATGGTATTACTCTCCCTGCCCTGTTGGACGCTATATGGACCATCAGTCACATTGGAAAGTCAGACAGTAGGTGCTTAGGGGGAGATGGCATTGAAGACAGACCCCTTTCACCCTTGCATGGACTACATCTCTAGAAAGTATTCTTTCATGTCTCATTGCAATTCTTGAATGTGGATGTGGATTTTTTCATATCAAACATGCTATGTTGCTTTTCTTCATTTTTTCATCTAACAAGAGAAGAAAACCATTAACTATGGGTAAACAGTCAAACTCTCAACAAGTCAGCTCGGCATCACAGTTCAGCCTCCTGAAGGAATCCTGCCATCTTCTCTGGGTGCTCATCATAGACGTATTTTGCCTCTAATAGAATAGTGTAGACCTCTAATTTATGCTATCCAAGATACCGAGGCTTATGGATTCAGATATAAACAGCATTATGAAAACAATTTTAACATCATCCCTTATTTGAAAGATAAAAATGTATCATTCTCTCACCCAAAACAACGTATTCATGGGGGAAAAGTGGTGTTTCTCTGGTCAGCATGACAAGATGTGAACATAGAGGTCATGATCTGTTCTGATTCACAATTTTCCATATTTCCCTCAGTGCTAAGATGAGGAGGCATACAGTTAAGTGTACCCTTTGTGAGAAAGCCCTTTGTGGCTTGATACTCAAGGGCCACCTCTTTGGTTTAGTTGGCAGAGCCCTTTCTGGCTGTAAATCAGCAGGGGCCCCATCAATATTTTTCCCAAAACCCTCATTGAGTCAACAGCATGGCCCACAAAGTATATCGATTAAATTTTTTAAAAATCTTTCTCTTAAAGCACACAATTTCAGTAAGAAACAGACTAAAAAGTCGTCATGCACTTCTTCATATGCACACCCTGCCTGTAGAAGGGGCTGAAGGGCGGCCCCAAAGATACAGGCCCTAATTCCTGGAAAGTGTGAATGGTACCTTGCTGGGGAAAGTTGGTCCAGACTGAGGATCTCCATGGTCCAGGTGGGCAATGTCAGGACAGAGATAGAGACTGGAACGATGCTGTCACAAGTCAAGGAGAGCATGTGATGCTTGCCGATGATGCAAAAACACCAGTAGTTACATGTCACGGAGAAGCCACTGGACACTGCAGGAGACTGGGAGCCAGCCTCCCTTAGAGCCTCCAGAGGGAGTGTGGCTCTGCCAAGACCTTGGTTTCAGCCCAGGGTAATGGGTTTCAGACTTCTGGCCTCCCTGACAATTTGTGCTCACTTTCTGCAATGGCCCAGGAACCTAATACACCCCCATCAGGGATGCTATCCAAATGTAAAGTCAGATACGTCCCTGAATTCTCAGGCAATGCGATTTCTCTCCCATAATGCTCCTCCAGTCACACGCTATCGGGCTCGTGCCCTACCCCTCACCATCATGATACTCCCATTCTGTCAGGAGTTCTCTCTGGGTGGTTGTCTCGAGCTCTCAGGATGGTTTTTCAAGCAGGATAATTGTGCTTCCTTTTATTTGAAGAGTGCTCCTCTAAATGATTGCTTTGTAGTTTTGGGTCTCTGTGATTAAATTAATCAGTTTCATATGAAAATCTCCTTTTTTTTTTTTTTTTGGCAATTTTCTGGGAGAAGAAAACTCGACTGGCTTATAAGAGGTCTTGTGCTTTGTAAGAAAATGATACAAAAGGGACGCCTGAGTGGCTCAGTCATTAAGCGTCTGCCTTCGGCTCAGGTCATGATCCCAGAGTCTCGGGGTAGAGCCCCGCATCGAGCCCTACATTGGCTTCCTGCTCAGCAGGAAGTCTGCTTCTCCCTCTCTCACTGCCCTTGCTTTTGTTCCCTCTCTCATTATGTTTCTCTCTGTCAAATAAATAAATAAATAAATTTCTTAAAAAAGAAAAGAAAATGACACAAAAGCTTCAGTGGTTTTGTGTCACGAGGGGACAGTTTCTTAACTATGCATGGGTCTAGGGGGCAAAGGAATCATCAGTACATTGAAATTCAATTTTCTGGTAGTCACCATTTTATTTTAATTTTTTTTAATATTTTATTTATTTGACAGAGAGAAACATAGTCAGAGAGGGAACACAAGCAGGGGGAGTGAGAGAGGGAGAAGCAGGCTTCCTGCTGAGCAGGGAGCCCGATGTGGGGGCTCGATCCCGGGACTCTGGAATTATGACCTGAGCCGAAGGCAGTCGCCCAACCAACTGAGCCACCCAGGCGCCCCTGGTAGTCACCATTTTAATTTGTTTTTGAAATTATTTTTTTTTTACTTGTACAAAATCAATAAACTACAGATTTGGTTGTTTTTACCTGAAAACTTATTCATTATGCATGTTTACAGCTTCATTATGAATTACAGCATTAATTGATTGGGGGGGCCTCAAAACCCCCCAGGATTGGTATAGACACTTGACAAGTGGCCCTAGTCAAGTTGAATATGTGCATCCACTCTGATACAGTGGTTTCACACCAAGTTGAATAGCTTAAATAAACTTTTGCATCTACAGGTGCACTAGGAGACATGAACAAGAATGTTCAAGCAGCATTATTTATAAAAGTCAACCAGCTGAATGCATCAACTACAGTGTCCACTAAAGATAGAATAGGTAAATAAATTATGGTATATTCATAAGTTCATTTTATCAAATATATAGATACAGCAGAGAAAATAAATGAATCAGAGCTAAATAGATCAACATGGATAAATCCTAAAAACTTGTTCATAAATCTCAAAAACACTTGTGAAAATAGAACCATTGCTGATCATTTTTTTAAAGATTTTCTTTATTTGACGGAGAAACACAGCTAGAGAGGGAACACAAGAAGGGGGAGTGGGAGAGGGAGAAGCAGGCTTCCCGCCGAGCAGGGAGCCCGACGTGAGACACTCAGGCACCCCTGCGATGTTTTAAATAGTAGCCCTGAAAAATAAGAGTTATTACTCTTTCCCATTCTTCCAGTGAAGAAACTGAGGCTTAGAGAGAGAGAGTAACTTGCTTCTCAATTAGTTTAGCCAAGGTAAGTTAGTAAGCGAGAACGCCAGGACACTGACCCAGTTCTGTCTGAAGTGAAGCAGTCAGAAGCCTGGGAGTTAAAAGAGGGACAGTCACTGATGTCCTTAAATCCTGTCCTGGATGCATGACTGCTTCACTGATGTAGGTTTTTGGAAAGAAGTCATTTAGTACGAATTGCAAGTCCCGAGGAGTTGCTTTGCTTTCCCAGCCTGAAGCGGGGAGAGTAGGGAAGACTGGGGGTCGTTCTGCAGCTGCCGAGCTGGCTGTTCGCTTGAGGGAATATGCCATCAGCGGTTCATGATCAGATGAAGTTTGTGCTAGGCTCTCCTCCTGTTTCTTCTTCCACTCCTGAATGCCCGTCTGGATTGGAGCGACCCCCACACCCCTACTGTGCTCCCGGAACTCATCACAGCTGTCTGTGAATGGGTGAGTGAGCTTGGCCACCAGAGGACAGGTCGCTGATCTCCTGCCAACAGCCTTTTATTTGCCACATGCCAAGACCACCAAATGTCTAGACCTCAGGACGTCAGAGAATTCATAAAAACTCCCTTTCATTTCTCATTTGTTATTAAAAAATATATCATAAATAGAAGTAAATAGAAATAGTATTTGTTACAAATTAATAATTTCTTAATCATATCTATAGTAATAAGGACTATCATTAGTTAAATGCCTTCGGTGCAGCAGGCACTTCACAAATATTTTTATCTAATCTCCACGTCATTCAGCATGGTAGATATTGTATTCCCCTCTAGAGACTCAGAAGACTTACCATGTATCCAAGAGCACACAGTGACAGGGCTGGGGCTCCAAGTGCATGTACTTTCCCACATGAATTCTGCCTCCGGGACACAGGGTAGCAATCCCTTAGCTCTAGGCGTCGTTCAGAGGTCTGTGTTTATCTCTGGTGTCTTCGCCATCTGCATTCTTGCCTAGCTGCGGGTAATAAAGATCACCCTCCTATTTCATTAAACCGAATATATTAACATTATTTGCACAGCCACTATCAGTGTTCTGATACAGAGATAGCCTGGGGGGTTACTGACATGCAGAGAACCCCTCGCCTCCATACTAAATCATGCCACACAGACATGCTTTTGTAAATTTAATTTTTTAAAACTCCTATGCCCGTTTTCATCATTTCTCTGCCTCCTTCCTCACTCTTAGGTTGTAAGTCGCCACACACATCTTGCTGATGTCCTGTTAGCTGTTTCAAGGCCAGCACTATTGACATGTGGGGCAGATAATTCTTGTTCGCGTTGGCGGAGGGGCTGTCCCGTGTGTCTTGGGATATTTATTATCTTCTAGATGCGAGAAACAACTCTCCCTTTCTCCACAGACCTGGCAATCAGAAATGTCTTCAGACATTGCCAAATGTCTCCTAGTGGGGGGGAGAGGCAAAAATCACCCCATTAAGAACCACTGCTCTAGGAGAACACCCACAACCACACAAAAACACACACACACACACACACACACACACACACACAATGCACTTCCAATTTGTTACTTCTCCAGTGCTGCTTAAAGGAAGAAAGAGCAACCCAAGCTTACTTGACAGAAACAAAATTAAATTAAATAAGCTCTGACTGATAGGGCTAGGAAACCACTGGAGTAAGGGGCCAGGAAGTCGGTGATATGGTTTTTGCTCAGATATCTACTTTATTTTATCTACTTCTTGTATTTCCAACATCTTCTGAAGAGACTAGTTCCTCAGAAGAGTCCCCATATAAAACAAAATTCTCTTTTTTAAAATAAGATTTTATTTATTTATTGGACAGAGAGAGAGCCCAAGCAGGGGGAGCAGGGAACCTGACGCAGGGCTCAATCCCAGGACTGTGCGATCATGACCTGAGCTGAAGACAGATGCTTAGCTGACCACCTGAGACACCCAGGCACCCCAAAAGAAAATTTTCCACACATGCCATCTACACTATGATGATCATGCCATGCTCCCATCATGTTACTTGAACACTCAGTCTGCAAAGCAAGTTATTATCTATAAACCCCCACTTATCCTACAACAGATAAATTCTGTAATGTTTCCATTCTCCCTGAATCAATACTTGCATTAATTTTTTTAAAAACTAGTGGGTGCCTGTCTGGCTCATCAGTGGACCATGGGACTCTTGTTTTCAGGGTTGTGAGTTGAAACTTCATATTGGCCATAGAGATTACTTAAAAATAAAATCTGGGGCGCCTGGGTGGCTCAGTTGGTTAAGCGACTGCTTTCGGCTCAGGTCATGATCCCGGAGACCTGGGATCGAGTCCCACATCGGGCTCCCTGCTCGGCGGGAAGCCTGCTTCTCCCTCTCTAACTCCCCCTGCTTGTGTTCCCTCTCTGGCTGTGTTTCTCTCTGTCAAATAAATAAATAAAATCTTTTAAAAAAATAAAATAAAATCTAAAAAAATACTTTTAACTAGCTAAAATATGACTATAAAGTATGTGTTCCCTTCTCAAGTATCTGCCCATGCGCCTGTAAGAGAGAATACTTCATTGGTTCTTCTGGGCACGGATATCTTTTCCTGTTCAAATTCGGAATCTCAGATAGGCTTGCTTTGAGGCTCTTGTGAGGCAAACAGTATGATTGTCTCCACCATTTAGAAACTTGCTGCCAGTTGCATTTTCAGCTACTGACAGTGCCATTCCCAAAAGAATTGATTACTCTCTCATAAGAACGGTCAATTTTTTCTGCTCTTCAGATGTCATCTTGTAGAAAAATGAAACTATTGGGAGTCATTTATATATGCAGTTGGTTGCACTATTTAGTGTTCGGGGTTGCTGACTGTGAAATCAATCCTTACTGACAGACAGTTCTGATGGAATTGCTGGGTCATAGGATACCCGCATCTACAAGCTGAAGATGTAACACCAATTTCTTCTCCAAGTGGCTGAACCAATCAAAAATTCCAACAGCGAGGTTTTAGAGGTTTTTTACACAAAAGGGCATTCATTTATACTAATAATATTTGGAAATACGTATCACATTTGACGTTCTTTACAACCTATGGAGGATGTTTTACCCCTCCAAAGACTTTGTTGACAGATAGGTATGCTTCCAAGTGGTATTAGACGACTCTACTGAGGGGATAGCATGTCTGTCAATCAAGGTTTGTGCAAGTTCAAGAAGAGAGCTCCGGTATCTGAATCTTGACCTTCTCTCTGAAGTCCCTTGTCCCTTCAAATGAATTCTCTTTCTTGCCATTCATTGCTAGTTGAAAAGTGACTTTGAGATTAACTGTTGCATTTTTCCAGAATTCGGAATCATTTCCCTGAGTCATGACTAGACCTGTGGCAGAAATAATTGAGTGACCAGCGAAGTAGTCACAGTGCATGACCCCCTCCATGAAACAGAATTTTTTTAGGAGAAGTGACCACCTAGGAGGCACTACATTCTCATGCCCAGCTTCTAGGCAAGACTCGCACTCACCAAGCATATATGAGCAGAAGTGATGTTATTTCATGCAAGCCAAAGCAATTAAGAAATATGGAGGGGGGTACCTGGCTGGGGGACATTAAGGAGGGCACATGATGTAACGAGCACTGGGTATTATATACGACTGATGAAACACTGACCTCTACCCCTGAACCTAATAATACATTATATGTGAAGTAATTTAATTTAAATTAAAAAAAAGAAATATGTGTTTCTTCCATGTGATTTTCTGCCCATACCATCAACTTAATGAAAAGAACCCTGTGTATCTAGCAGAGGGCAGAGCCACAAGACGGAAGGAGCCTGGTTTCTGCATTGCCACACGGAAAGCTTCCTAACCAGTTTGGACTGAGAATTGAGAAATACAGTTTTATGGTGTTAAGTCATTGAGAATTGGTGTTAATCTGATCCAGAAGCTAATACCACCCAAATTAATATAGAAAACATATGCAGCTAAAACAGACTTTATATTTAGACAAATCGGAATCCTCCCTTTGTCACAAAGAAGTGTATGTATTTGTGGCTCTCAGGTTCACAGACGCAGAAGCCAAGGGCCAAGTATCTTCATAAAGCCAGCATCTGTCTACTTCTTGGTATTTATTTATCCAAAGGAGCTGAAAACACGTTCACATAAAAACCCACACACAGACGTTTATAGCAGCTTTATTCATAATTGCCAAAACTTGGAAGCAACCAAGGAGCCCTTCATCTGGCGACTGGATAAGTAAACTGTGGTGCACCCAGATAGTGGAAAATTGTTCAGCAATAAAAATATATCAAGCCATGAAAAGACATGAGGAAACTTAAGTGCATATCACTAAATGAAAGAAGCCAATCTGAACAGGTCTATGTACTGCATGATTCCAAGTACATGACATTCTGAAAAAGGCAAAACTATGGAGACAGTAAAAGTATCAGTGGTTTCCAGGGGTTACGAGAGGGTGGGAAGAGCTTAAAGGACTGTTACGGCAGTGAAACTACTCTGTATGAAACTATGATGATGGATACGTTCATCATACCCATGTCCAAACCCACAAAATATCCAACACCAGGAGTGAACCCTAACATCAGCTGTGGACTTTGGGCTAACACCAGGAGTGAACCCTAACATCAGCTGTGGACTTTGGTCTTACACCAGGAGTGAACCCTAACATCAGCTGTGGACTTTGGTCTTACACCAGGAGTGAACCCTAACATCAGCTGTGGACTTTGGGCTAACACCAGGAGTGAACCCTAACATCAGCTGTGGACTTTGGGCTAACACCAGGAGTGAACCCTAACATCGGCTGTGGACTTTGGGCTAACACCAGGAGTGAACCCTAACATCAGCTGTGGACTTTGGGTGATAGTAATGTGTCAATGCAGGTTTGGGGTTTTTTTTAAGGTTTTATTTATTATTTGACAGAGAAACATACAGTGAGAGATGGAACACAAATATGGGGAGTGGGAGAGGGAGAAGCAAGCTTCCTGCTGAACACAGAGCCTGATGTGGGGCTCAATCCCGGGTCCCTGGCATCATAACCTGAGCTGAAGGCAGATAGTTAATGACTGAGCCACCCAGGCACACTGTATCAATGTAAGTTTATCAACTGTACTCTCTGGTGGGTAATGTGAGTAGAGGGGAAGCTATGCATGTGTGAGGGTAGAGAGTATATGGGAACTCTCTGTACCCTCCTCTGTTTTCCCACAAACCTAAACTATTCTAAAAAATAAAGCCTATTTTTAAAAAGTGAACTGAAGGGGTGCCTGGGTGGCTCAACTGGTTAAGTGACTGCCTTTGGCTCAGGTCATGATTCCGGAGACCCAGGATCAAGCCCCACATTAGGCTCCCTGCTCAGTGGGAAGCCTGCTTCTCCCTCTCTAACTTTCCCTGCTTGTGTTCCCTCTCTAGCTGTGTTTCTCTCTGTCAAATAAATAAATAAAATCTTTTTTAGAAATTAAAAAATAAAAATAAATAAAAAGTGAACTGAACAAAAAAAGAAGACCAACATTTTTGGATTCTCTCCTAACCTTCTTGAACCCAAGTCCATTAGAACTATGAAAGCAGTGACGTCACTAACCCAATGCTCAATGCAACACAGACATTTAAAGGTCAGTGTTCCTCATTTCCTCAGTTTCTAATCTTTAAGTGAATAATAGGTGCTACTTAAACACTGCACAACACAGAGGCATAATCAAATGGAAAGGATATTGTCACCAACCACTTGACCAAAAGTAAGAACAGAAAAAGGAAGCCTACATGCAGAGAAGGCAAAGAAATGTCTCTTGGTTACAAGTAAGCAGCAACATTGTATATTCCCACCTGATTCTGCTGTTGTCCTTAGGGTAGGTGACTGCAAGAATTTGATATTGTTTTGATCTTTTTAGGATCCATTTTTAAATTAACATATAATATATTATTTGTTTCCGGGGCGCAGATCTATGAATCTTACACAATTCACAGCACTCACCATAACACATACCCTCCCCAGTCCATCACCCAGTCACCCTATACCTCCCACACCACTCCCCTCCAGCAATCCTCAATTTGTTTCTTGAGATTAAGGGTCTCTTATGGTTTGTCTCACTCCCTGATTCCACCTTATTTTATTGTTCCCTCACTTCCCCCACAACCCCCCACTCTGCCTCTCAAATTCCTCATATCAGAGAGATCGTATGATAATTGTCTTTCTCTGATTGACTTATTTTTCTCAGCATAATACCCTCCAGTTCCATCCACATCATTGCAAATGGTAGGATTTCATTCTTTTTGATGGCCTCATAGTATTCCATAGTGTGTGTGTGTGCGTGTGTGTGTGTGTGTGTGTGTGTATCATATCTTCTTTATCAATTCATCTGTTGATGGACGTCTAGGCTCTTTCCATAATTTGGCTATTGTGGACATTACTGCTGTAAGCATTGGGGTGCATGTGCCCCTTCAGATCACTACATTTGTATTTTTAGGGTAAATACCCAGTAATGCCATTGCTGGGTCATAGGGTATCTCTATTTTCAACTTTTTGAAGAACCTTCACACTGTTTTTCAGAATGGCTGCACCAGCTTGCATTCCCACCAACAGTGAAGGAGGGTTCCCCTTTCTCTGCATCCTTGCCAACATCTGTCCTTCCTGATTTTTAGCCATTCTGACTAGTGTGAGATAGTATCTCACTGTGGTGTTGATTTGTATTTCCCTGATGCTGAGTAATGTTGAGCACTTTCTCATATGTCTCTTAGCCCTTTGGATGTCTTCTTTGGAGAAATGTCTGTTCATGTCTTCTGTCCATTTCTTGATTGGATTATTTGTTCTTTAGGTGTTGAGTTTGATAAGTTCTTTATAAATTTTAGATACTAGCCCTTATCTGATTATGTCATTTGCAAATATCTTCTCCCATTCTGTTTGTTATCTTTTGGTTTTGTTGACTGTTTCCTTTGCTGTGCAAAAGCTTTTGATCTTGATGAAGTCCCAATAGTTCCTTCTTGCCCTTTTAAAGAAAGAAAAACTTATATATGTACAAAAATAAGGGTATACATGATGAAGGGATGGACTATGACTGTAAAGGTGAAAATTAAAAAAGATTCAAAAAGGGAATTGATAAGATAAGTTGATTGAAAAAGGAAAAATGAAAAAAAAATGGAAAGAATGTGATCAGACTGGAGACTAGAACAAAACCATGTGCTAGATTTAGGGTATATTTTGATGTTAGAAGAAAGTGTATCCAAAAATTTTAAAGAAAGAAAAACTTATGTTATACAAAAAATAAGGTTAAATACAACAAAGGGATAGCATATGACTATAATAATGAAAATTTTAAAAGATTTTTAGAAAGGTATTAATAAGATAAAATAGTTTTAAAAACATTAAAATAGGAATGAGGAAAAAATTTTAAAACATAAAACAAGAAAAAATAAAATTTAAACAATTTAACTTTGAAAGACTAAAGAATCATGGGGGGAAAGCCATGAATTCTATGTGCTGTATTCCTATAGCTCTGGAATTCCGCAGTTCTCATTGATGGGTGAACTTGGTCTTGGCTGGAATGATCTCCCTGATCTTCTGGGGGCGGAGCCTGTTGCAGTGATTCGCAAAGGTCTCTGCTGGAGGCGGAAGTGCCCCGCCCACGCCAGGGGCCAGGCTGAGCGATCCCGGCAGGTTCCCTCTCAGGAGCTTTTGTTCCCTCAGCGCTTTCCCTCCCGCTTTGGAGGCCGGGAATGAAGATGGCAGCCTCCCAGTCTCCGGTCCAGAGGAGGCGAGAGCCGGGGCCCCATCCTCAGTGCGCCCCCAGGGATAAGCGTCAATCCTGCCCGTCTCCCTGGTCTCCAGTCCCGCTCGGTGTCACCCGGCCTGTGACCGAGCGTTTCTATCTCTGGCGCGGCCCCGTTTAGAGTCTCCAAACCCAGCAGGTTCCTGCAGCGCGCTCCCGCACCGCCCCTCCCGGGGGAGGAAGGTGAGTCTCCCCGGATCTGCCACTTGTGGGGTCCCTGCTCCAAGAGCAGTGGCCTGACTGTGCCTCGGGTCCCGGTGTAAGGTGAGCCCGAGCTGAGAGCCCCCCTCGGCTCCGTCCCTGCAGCCGGCCTCCCCGCTCCGAGACGCGGCAGCTCTGCCCCGCTCAGGCGCCCCGGGTCCTTCTGTGACCCCGCGGGACCTGAGACCACACTGTCCCAACAAGGGCCCCACCCCCCGCTGAGCCTCTGGGGTGACGTCCCTCAGGGGAGCAGACTTCTAAAGGTCCCGAGTTTGTGTTCCAGCCTCTACTGCTGCCCGGGAGCCGGCCCCTCCGGCCTTGGTCTGTCTTCCCAAATGTTACCTGGGATTCACTTCTGTGCACATCCTATCTTCCATAAGGTGGTTGTTTTTTTGTTTCTAGAATTGCTGCTATTCTTCTCTTCAATCTCTGATGAGTTTGTAGGTGTTCAGAATGGTTTGATAACTACCTAGCTGAATTCCTGGGACTCCACGAAAATTAGGGCTCCTTCTCCTCTGCCATCTCGCTTCTCCTCCTACCTTATATCCATTTTATTTAAGTAGGCCTCATGCCCAGTGTGGAGCCCAGCTCAGGACTTGATCTCATGACCCTAAGCTCAAGAACTGAGCTGAGATCAAGAGTTGGACACTTGACCTTATGGATTTTATTTTATGCTCATCACTTTGAAAATTATTTTGATACAGTTTTTCCAATTTCTCCAAAAGCAATCCTTATAAAGATGACACAGTATCCCCCTTACTTCTTCTCTCAGTGGAAGACACTATTCCTGACCAATATGCCAGCAGAGGGCACGTGTGTTAGTCTTCATCTGTTTTACTACGTACAAAAGTAATGCATACACTCTATAAAAATAAATTCAAACAACAGAGAAGTGTAAAGGAAAAATAGGGAAAATGGATTCATACTGTACATGCAGTTCAGCAACGTGCTTTCTGGATGAGACTATTTATCTTGGGCATCTCTTTGAGAACATCCTTCCCATGATGGGCACCCTCAATATATTTTAAAGACCTGAGATCTGACTTTCATGACAAGAGTCAGCAATTGGTATCCATGCAGCATTTCTTCAGCACTGCCTGCCTCCTAATTCCAGCCCACTCTGGATGATTGTGGGTAGAAGCAGCTGCCCCAAGGAGCTCGTCTATGCAGAGATGTGCCTAAAGGGGTGGTCCAAACTTGGGTCCAAACTTGGGTCACAGCTGGGTCTCCTCCTCCAGGAGCCTGCTAATTGATATTGCCAGGGAGAAGATGCTAATTACTTGAGCATGATGGTAACAGTCCATATGCAAAGAAGCCATCTATCCTGGGGCTTCTTGATGTATCACTCAAAGATCTGAGAAGTAAACAAGGCAGCAGGACTGAGCCAGGGGCATTCGCAGGGTGTTCAGGGGTGAAGTTGTCTTCTGCACACACAAGACCCTACAGCTTTGCTTCCATCACAAGTACTTAAGTTGAGTTATCTCTCCAGGATTCTGAAATGGGGTACAGCAGCTGCTCTCAGGTCACTGCATCCCACAGAGGTGCCTCCCTCTTTCCCCGGCATCACTGGGCTTGGGCCAGGAGGAGGGCTTCCCTGTTGCAAGGTTCAACAGCGACACTGTGTGGCCAGACCAGCAACAGCAGCCAAAAATCTTGGACACTGGTTTTCCCATTTTCTCTGCTGGAGATGATAGCAGCCAGGAATCATGGGGTACCCTTGGCTGGGAGTCATCACAGGAAAGAGCATTGCAGGAAAATAAAAAAATACATTCTAACTATAAGTGTGACAGGATAATAGAATGACTTAGGTTAAATAATAAAACAAATCTTTATCTCAAGCTGATTAATAAGGTTGATCGCAAAGGCTACTTTTTGTTACGTACCCTCTATGATTCAGGAATGTGGGGTGCTTTGCATATGTCAGCTCATTTACTCTTCACAGCAGAATTTGGAATGTGTGCCTTTATTTTCATCATTTGAGGAAACTGTAAATTAAGAGAAATTAAGGGATGTACCCATATTCACCTGTGCCCAGATGTGGTAAAGTGGGTGTTCTAACCTAAAATTGCCTAATCTCCAACCTGTGTTCTCTTCATGATTCCAGAGATCAATAAAAGAAGCCAGTATCCTGGCAGGGAAGAAAGATGTCCCTTCTTACATTCTCTTACATCCCCTCTAGGTGCAGAGGGGTCGGGAAAGATCGGAAAGATTCCACAAAGGATAGCATTTCCACAAATTGAGAATTTGTTTCTTTTTTTCTTTTTTTTTTTTAAAGATTTTATTTATTTCACAGAGAGAAACACAGCTAGAGAGGGAACACAAGCAGGGGGAGTGAGAGAGGGAGAAGCAGGCTTCCCGCCGAGCAGGGAGCCCGATGTGGGGCTCGATCCCGGGTCTCCGGGATCATGACCTGAGCCGAAGGCAGTCACCTAACCAACTGAGCCACCCAGGCGCCCCTGAGAATTTGTTTCTTGCATCACTGTCTCCAGTCCAGATCTTATAAAATGCATACCCATTTTCATTTCCAGTTTCTCATTGTGACTAGTAAAAATCAGTAGTCAAATGGACCATGGACAGTAATCTTCTTACAAGTATGTCATACAGATTTCCTGGGCACAATGCCCAACTTGGCTTAATTTATTTTTATTAATTAAGATAGAGCTTTGTGAAGTACGGCTGTCATACAGAGTTGATATGACCTAGCCATCTGCTAGTAGCATAAATGTGTGTGACAGTAGAAATGCATTGTCACACAGGAAACATTCTCTTCCCCATTATCTTCCCTGATAGTGCAACATAACTCGATGCAAAGAAATATCCTGACATTCAACCCTGATCCTAATTCTCCTTACATTTCGGTCTTCAGGAGACTCGACAGGACTAAAGGTGTATTAATCTGGGATCGTGTGGTTGCAGAGAAGAAAAACACGCTAACCTAGTTCATAGGAAGTTGTGGATTTACTCTCTAAAATAATTTTTTCTCAGGCGTCTGAGTGGCTGTTTGTTGGGCAACTGCCTTCAGCTCAGGTCGTGATTTCAGAGTTAGGGATCAAGTCCCGCATTGGGCTCCCAGCTCCACAGGGAATCTGCTTCTCCCTCTGACCTTCTCCCCCTCTCGTGCTCTCTCTTTTTCTCTCTCTCTCAAATAAATAAACAAAAATCTTTTAAAGCAAAATAAAATAATCTTTTCTCAATCTTCCTCCACAGAGACATACATGATGGACTTAGGAAGAAGCAAGTGCCCGAGATTTCTGCTACAGACAAAATGTTAATGAACATAAACCTCACAGTATAAAAGCCAAAGTGTAGCTCATGGAAATCAGGAGTCAGAAAGTGGTGAGTGCAGGGGAGAGGAGTAAGAATAAAATGGGGAAAGGAGCAATCCCATCAACAACTAATAGAATGAAAGAGGTTAAAATAGTAATAGCAGAGGAACCAAAATGAGGATATAACGGAGGGGGGGGCAGCAGGGAAGATAGTATGTGTATATAGTTATCACTGTGTGACTAATTACCCCAAAACAGAGCAGCTTAATACAACAATCATTTATTATCATTCCCCCATCTGCAGATGAACTGGAGTTTAGGCTAGATGGCTTTGCTTCCTCCTGTGGGCCAGTGAGTCAACTGAAACAGCTGTGCCCCCCATCTCTTGTCCTCCTCCAGAGACTAGCAGGCTCGCCAAGTAACAGCAGAGATACAAGAGAGCAGACCTGGCCATACAAGCACTTTTCTAATCCCTTACTGCATCATGTCTACGAACATCCATCACATGGCTGAGCCCACCGTCAAAGGGTGAGTCATGGAGGAGGGAGGGTCTGCAAAGCCACATGGCAGTGAACAAGGAGGTAGGGAGGAGTGAAGGGCTGCAACCAATTGGCGCAGAAAGGTGGGTGATAGTAGAGGTGACTAAAGCCTCCTATAGATGAACAAATTCTATCAGAGAAGAAACCAATAGAAAATACTCTGTAGGACTGATGGCGTAGTGGTACGAGCTTATTATTTACAGAAGCAGATTAATACTCAGAGAACTGAAAATTGAAATAGAGTTGTTGCCTTCTGGAGATTAGTACCAAGATGGGGAGGAAGTAAGTGAAGGCTTATAAACCTTTTGTTTGTTGTTTGAATGTTTAAACTGTGTGTAATTATTAAAGATATTTTAATTAATTTTTTAAAAAAATGTTTAAATAGACCCTGACCACTCTGTAGAACGTAGCAGATTAAAGATAAAAAAGAAACAGGGGTACCTGGCTGGTTCAGTGGGTAGAGCACGGGACTCTTGATCTCAGGATCATGAGTTCAAGCCCCATCATCGGTATAGAGCTTGCTTCAAAACAAAAACAAAAAGACTGAACTAAAGATCAAAAAGAAACAGTCTCCTCCCTCAAGGAGTTCACAGTATTGTTAAGACGGGGCTATAAACAAATAGTGGCAATAATGCACTAAGGCAGCATGAGGGAGACAGGAGCTCAGTGCACCCCCTAGAACAGATCAGGCTGGGGCAGGGAGCATGTGGACTTCTCAGTGAGTCTTGAAGTACAGGACTTTGAGAATCACCTCTCCTGCCCAAATCTCCAGAACTGGAAAAGTATGTGTTTAACCCATCGCTATCTAGAAAACAAGAACGCCTCTGGTGGGTACATCACTGTGGTAAATACATGAAAAGCAGGGGGAGTCCAACCAAAGAAGGAGATACCAGCTTAAAATGTCCCCAGAAATCTATTGCATCACTTTGGGCCAAATGCCCACAAGAATTGAAAGCAGGGACTCAAACAGGTATTTGCATACCTATGTCCAGCTTTATTCCCAATAACTAACAAGAGGAAACAGCCAAATGTCCATTAGTGGATGAACCTTTGGATAAACAAAATGTGGTCTCACCATGCAAGGGAATATTACTCAGCCTTGAAATGGAAAGTAATTCTGACACAGGCTCCGGCATGGCCAGACATTGAGGACATTGTGCTAAGCGACATGAGCCAATCACAAAGATAAATGCCACATGGCTCCACTTATATGAGCTACTTGGAGTCATCCAGTGCATAGAGACAGAAAGTAGAATGATGGCTGCCAGGAGATGAAGGAAAGGGAATAGGGAGCTCGTGTCTCATGAGTGCAGAGTTGGGGAGGATGGGAATGTTCTGGAGATGGATGGTGTTGATAGTTACGCAGCCATGTGAATGTACTTAATGCCACTGAACTGCATGCCTAAAAACAGTTAAAATAGTAACATTTTATGTGATGTCTATTTTACCACAATGAAAAAAAATAAAGAAAGCTGGGTATGAGCTGTAGGGCACTACCAGCCTGGAGACGTGATGTGGGGGCACCAGGGCTGACCCTAGGCAGGTAGGTGGGGGATCCAGGAGGGGAACCATGCAAACCCAACTGCACACCCCAATGTGTCAGGAGACGGTGAGCCCCTCGGAAAGGCAGGACAGGGCAGCCCAGCAAGACATCATTCTTAGACGGGGACAAAACATTACACCACATTCCATGTTCCCGTAGGAACCACATGTGTGTGAACACATAGAAAAAGATCTGGAAACATCCCAGTGACTGCGATATCTTCGGGAAAGTAAAGGAGAACTTTCACTTTCCCTGAGTGCTTGGGTTTTTTTTTTTTAACACCAAGAGTATATTTGTGGATTTATACAAGTACGTATTTATAGAAGAATAACAAGTTTCAGTGAGAGAAGGGTGATGTGCTTGTTTACTTTGTTTTTACCACATATGTTAACCAAAACAGCAATTATCTATTTTGTATGGCAACGTCCCCCAAAGGTTATAGGTACCATCTTGGTGCAAGTTCTGTCCATTTGCATAGAACTAGAAAAATGTGCCCCTCAGAGACAGTCCCTTGACTTGTCACTGGGGAACATACAATGCAGGAGACTTTGTCCTGCTTCCCCCTCCCCCAGGAAACCCACACTAACACTCAGTACTTGAAGCACACAAGACGGAGAAACTGCCAGTCTCTCCTCGCTGCACTAAGCCCACCCCATCCGTGCTGTGGCTAAGCAGCTTAGCCCTGCATCTCCTGACCTCTCTCCTACTGAGTTTGAAATGTTGTGTGAGTCAAGTGGGCTTCAGGGTTGACTCGGCCACTTGTCTGCAGCTTGGAGGTGGCATTTTCTTTAAATCTCTGTGTTTCTCTGTCCTCGTTCCACAACAGTGATAATAATAACGGCTAGCATCCTAGGGCTGTTGCAAACCCGGAAGGGCTGTACAGGTGTTTAAAATCATCCGCATGAAAACCAGTAGAAAGGGGTATTTGTATTGGGGAAATATTCAAGGTGAGCAGCAAATGGACAGTAGTTGGGGCACAACACTTGTCTCTGCAATGAAACTGCAAGCCTGTCCTGGGGATTATCCACTCTTTCTCCCACAAAGCTTGCAGCCTTGTCTTCCTTGGTCATCTGCTTTGGGATGCCAGGATGCCAGGATGCCGTGAGAGGCTAATCCCAGCAGATGGCATAAGAGAACGGAGTCAGGGAAAAACCGCCTGCGCAAGAACCCAGTTAAAGCACGCATGCCTTCCTGCGCTACTGATTCAGCTGTAGACACTGACTGCACAATCATCATTGAGTTTCCCTCGCTGAGTCAAGGTCGTGAGGGTAACCACTGCTGCACCAAAAATACCATCCCAGAGATTCACTTGTTCAAGAACGTTGATTCCCTGAGCACCCCCACGGTAACTGGAGACACAGAAATAGACACAAAATATTCCCTGCCTGCGGCACCTGGGTGGTACAATTCAGTAAAAATCTGACTCTTGGTTTTAGCTCAAGCTGTGATCTGAAGGTGGTGAGATCAAGTCCCATGTAGGGCTCCATGCCCAGCACGTGGTCTGCTTAAGATTCTACCTTAGCTCCTCCCCACAAAAATAAATAAATCTTTAAAATATATATCTAAAATATATATCTATGTATCTAATAAATCTTTAAAATATATATCTTTTAAATAAATAAATCGCTTAACCAACTGAGCCACCCAGCTTGGGTGGCTCAGTTGGTTAAGCGACTGCCTTCGGCTCAGGTCATGATCCCGGAGACCCGGAATCGGGTCCCACATCGGGCTCCCCGCTCGGCGGGAAGCCTGCTTCTCCCCCTCTCACTCCCCCTGCTTGTGTTCCCTCTCTGGCTATGTTTCTCTCTGTCAAATAAATAAATTATAAAAAATAAAAATAAAAAAATAAAATAAAATAAATATATATATCTATGTAGTCCCTGCCTGCAGGGAGTTCACAGTCTGACTAAAGCCCAACAAGGCGATGATAGTTTGCCTTTGCATGGTGAAATAATGACAGTAGTTGCCCCTGAACGCGACAGGATGGGTTCAGGTGGCCTGCACTCGCCATCCTTTCTGCTGCATCCACTCTGCCTGCCCCACTATCTCAAACCCAGCTCATCATCTCTGGCCTGGGTTTTCCAGAGACCTAAGATAACTCCCTCTAGTCCTACTTACCTCAAGTTTATCCTCAGGGTAATCTTTCTTAAATGAAAATATCATTATGATATATATACTTTTAAAAAGATTTAACAGCCTCCACTGACCTCATAATAACATGCATATCCTTAGCCTTACTTATAAGGCCTTTTGTGATCTGACCTCTGCGTTTCTCCCCTGCCTCAACTCTCTCCCTCTCTCTCCTACAATCTGTACATTAATCCAAGAGATAATACTTTCAATTTCCCAAGTGCTTTTTATCCCCTGCTGGTCTTTGTCCAAGTTGTTTTTCTCTCTCCCTAGAATACCTTAAAACTAAAAACTAAAACTCATTCCTTCCCACTGGCTATTGTCCTCAACCTGACTCGGTAGTATGTAGACTTCAGGTTTCAGATTATGTGTTATTTCCTTTGGGAAACTATCCCTTATGCTGTAAGACTGGGTGGGATAATCCTCCTGGATACCCCAAACACGCACTACTTCCATCTTCCTAGAATTTAATATATCTGTTCATATTTCCCTGTCTACCGAAGGTCCTTGGGGACAAGGAATGCTCCCTCTTGCTCAACAACGTATCCCCAGTCCCTGGGACTGTTCTTGGGACAGAGCAGCACTCCATCAAAATCCATTGAGTAGAAATCATTAAACGCAACTGATACCATTCAAAGAATTGTAAGACCTTTGGAGCCTGAGTAGGTCTTCTGGGGTGGTCAGCCATGATCCCTTTTCATCATGCTCAGATAGTGTAGATAGGGGGGACATGGAGGTCGCCTTTCCAATCTTTTCATCCACAGCAAAGAAGTTATGTAAGATAAAAAAATAAAAGTAAAAGTCATTTTTATTTTTCATAGTGCCTTCTTGCATCATCCCAGGTGGTTAAAACACAAAATTTTAATGCGGGTATTGTTCTCAGAGCTTCCAGTGGGATTAAAGGGACAAGCAAGTTATATGATAAGGCATCCAGAGAGGAACAAAGGCGAGAAGTGGTCACCACCTCAGGGTGTATTGAGAGGAGCAGGAAATAAGATCAGTAGAGCCCAGTGAGAGCAGGAACCCTGGAAAAGGAGCTGTTTCATGGAGTTGTGCTTAACAGAGTAAGCTTACAGCCACAAGATGCCAAAGCCAGAAGTCAGGGGGGAGGAAATTTCCAGGCCTTTCTTTATCACACCCTCTGATCTCCTCCTGTGCCTCCCACTGGCTGAACCTGAAAACAGGCTGAGGAGGAAGCCTGAGTCCTGCCGTCCACAGGGCTCAGCACGGCAGAGCATGAAACTGCGAGGGGAGGGAAACAGAGAATAACCTGCATCCTTACCTAAACCCACATCCATGAGAGGAACTGGATCTTTCCTATGGCCCTGGGAAAATGGAATTAAACATAAAATATAGAGATTTTGTGGGGGTTTTTTTCATTATTACTTTAAACATGGAGAGAAATCCAGGAATTAATATAACAGACACCCACATTCCACAACTGAAATATAACACTTTAGCTTTTTTGTCATGACTGCTTCAGAAATGTTCTTTTAAGGAAAAAAAAGTGCAAATAAAGTTATCTTCCCCCCATTCCTTCCCCTGCCATCTCCTGAGATAATCACAAAATTGGTGGTATTCCTCCACTCACTCTTCTGCTACATGTATTTGTATCCATAAACAATCAATAACATTGTTTTGTGCCCTTTTTGTATTTTGCGAAGTCCCTGTGTGTATCCTTTTGAATCTTGTTTTGTATCGAGTCCTATGTTTCTGAGACGGCTGTTAGATACACACAGATCTGGTTAGTTTGCATTGACTTCTGTGTGGTTTTCCAACCCATGAATATTTACATTTCTTGTGATTACAAATATATTTGAATTTATTTCCGTCATTCTTATTTTGTGCGGTTTTTTTTTTCCTATTTGTGCTTTTCCTTTCCTGTCTTTCCCGGGGGAAAGGGAATAGCAGGTTGTCTTTGTTATCTGTTTCCTCTAACCATCTTAGAAATTAGATTCTGTTTCTTTTCTTTTTTTTTCTTTGTTCCTTTTTGTTTGTTTCTTTCCTTTTAATTTATCTGAAGTCATTAGCACACATGGTTGCCATAAAAAATATTAGGATATTAAATATTTTAACTGTGAATCGTCCTCTCCCATCTTTCATGTTATTGCTGTCTAAAATTTTAGTTCCGGGGCGCCTGGGTGGCTCAGTTGGTTAAGCGACTGCCTTCGGCTCAGGTCATGATCCCGGAGACCCGGGATCGAGCCCCACACCGGGCTCCCTGCTCGGCAGGAAGCCTGCTTCTCCCTCTCTCACTCCCCCTGCTTGTGTTCCCTCTCTGGCTGTGTTTCTCTCTGTCAAATAAATAAAATCTTTTTAAAAATAAAATAAAATAACATAAATAAAATTTTAGTTCCACAACTTTAACCACAATAATATAACCATTAAATAGTTAACTTTTAGCCAAAGTTTGTTTAGATTTACTCATATTTACTAACTCCTTTGATCAACTTTGTATCCCTGCATCCCCCTCCTTTCCTTTGAAATATATTTCCTTCTCCTTGAAGCACACCCTTTAGTGGCCCTTTCAGCCAGAAACAGTGAGTGATTGTTTTAATCAGTAGCTAAGTATTTTGAAGGCACTTGGCTGGCACAGCCAGGGGAGCACACGACTCTTCATCTCTGGGTCTTGAGTTTGAGCCCCAGGTCAGTCGTAGAGATGAGTTAAAAATAAAAAAAAAAAAAAAATCATTAAGCATTTTTATTTTTTTCACTGTTTTTATATGACCCTCACCCCTGAATGATAGTTTAGCTAGGATAAAATCGCTGAAGAATGAAGGTTGCATTCCTTAATCAGTTTGAAAATAACAATTCTATTGCTTCTGGCCTCTACTATTGCTCTTAAGAACTCTGTTGCCTTGGAATGGTCTCTGCTATGGGCAGTTTGTTTTGTCTCTTTGGTTCCTTATTTATTTGTCTGTTTGTGTTTGCATTTGCTTTTTGGAAGCTTGAAAGTAGTTTCAAATTTAAAGAAAATTTGCAAAATTAAGATTAGTACAAAAATATTCATATACCATTTACCTAAATTCACTATTAACCTTTTACTCCATTTGCCTTATTTGTTTTCTCCCACACACACACATTATTCTTTTCCAAATCATTTGAAGATGAGTCATGCATCTCATACTTTTTACCCCTAATACTTCAGTCTACATTTCCTTAGAGACATTCTCTTATATAGCCCACAGAATAGTTATCAATTTTAGTAAATTTAAGAATGACCCATTATATTTAATCTTTCTTCTGATTTTTTCAATTGATCTAATAATGTCTTTTGTAGCATCCTCTTCCCTATTCCTTAAGTACACAATCTAATCTAGTCTTAGGTACTGATTTAGCTGTCGTGTATCTTTAGCCTTCAAGACTCCAGACTCATTACACAGCTTTTCTCTTTTAGCACACTGACCATTTTATTACATACCCCTCCCCAATTTTTAAATAGAATGTTCCTCATTTTGGGTTTCTCGAATGTTTCTTCATTAGATTCACGTTCTACATCCTTGCCTGGGAATATCAGAATATCAGTCATATCAATGATATGTCCTTCTCAGAGACTCACATTTGGAAGTTCTTCTATTCCAAAGCAGGGAAGGTTTTCCTCTTTCTTCACGACATTACTAAAATGTGCAATAAATACTAATTGATTTTATATTAACCGTGATCTTTGTAATTTCACAATTTGAAGGTTCGTATTTACTTTTTAAAGGATTTTATTTATCTATTTGTTTATTTGACACTGAGAGATAGAGAACACGAGAAAGGGGGAGGGGAAGCAGGAGAGGGAGAAGCAGACTCTGCTGAGCAGGGAGCCTGATGTGAGATTCCATTCCAAGACCTTGGGATCGTGACCTGAGCTGAAGGCAGATGCTTAACCGACTGAGCCATCTCTGAAAATTCATGTTTAACTACTGTGTTCATTAACCAAGACCCAAAAAGGATACAAGAAAAAGCTAATTTTTTTTATTTTTTGTGTTACATTATTCACCATAAAATATATCATTAATTTTTGATGCAGTGTTCCAAGATTCATTGTTTATGTATAATACCCAGTGCTCCATGCAATATGTGTCCTCCTTAATACCTACCACCAGGTTTATCCCTCCTCCATCCCCCTCCCCTCTGAAACCCTCAGTTTGTTTCTCAGAGTCCACAGTTTCTCATGGTTCGTCTCCCCCTCCGATTCCCCCCTGCACTTTTGCTTTCCTTCTCCTAATGTCCTCCATGTTATTCCTTATGTTCCACAAGTAAGTGAGACCATATGATAATTGACTGTCTCTACTTGACTTATTTCACTCAGCATAATCTCCTCGAGTCCCACCCATGTTGATGCAACAGTTGGGTATTCATCCTTTCTGATGGCTGAGTAATATTCCATTGTGTGTATGGACCACATCTTTATCCATTCATCTGTTGAAGGGCATCTTGGCTCTTTCCACAGTTTGGCTATTGTGGACATTGCTTCTATGAACACTGGGGCACATATGGCCCTTCTTTTCACTACATCTGTATCTTTGGGGTAAATGCCCAGTAGTGCAATTGCAGGGTCATATGGTAACTCTGTTTTTAATTTTTTGAGGAATCTCCACACTGTTTTCCAAAGTGGCTGCACCAATTTGCATTCCCCTTTTTAATTCCTCTTACAGCAATGTAAGAGGATTCCCCTTTCCCCACATCCTCTCGAACATTTGTTGTTTCCTGCCTTGTTAATCTTTGTCATTCTAACTGGTGTACGGTGATCTCAATGTGGTTTTGATTTGAATTTCCCTGATGGTTAATGATGAACATTTTTTTCATATGTCTGTTAGCCATTCTTATGTCTTCTTTGGAGAAGTGTCTGTTCAGTCTTCTGCCCATTTTTTGACATAATTATCTGGTTTTTTGGTGTTGAGTTTGAAAATTTCTTTATAAATCTTAGACATCAGCCCTTTGTCTGTAGTGTCATTTGCAAATATCCTCTCCCATTCTGTGGGTTGCCTCTTTGTTTTGTTGACTGTTTCCTTTGCTGTGCAGAAGCTTTTTGTTTTGATGATGTCCCAAAAGTTCGTTTTCACTTTTGTTTTCTTTGCCTTTGGAGACAAGTCTTGAAAGAAGTTGCTGTGGCTGATGTCAAAGAGGTTACTGCCTGTGTTCTCCTCTAGGATTTTGATGGATTCCTGCCTCATATTGAGGTCTTTCATCCATTTTGAGCTTATCTTTGTGTGTGGTATAAGAGAATGGTCAAGTTTCCTTCTTCTATACCTTCACCGTTTATTGAGGAGACTGTCTTTTTTCCATTGGTTATTTTTTTCCTGCTTTGTTGAAGATTTGACCATAGAGTTGAGGGTGCATATCTCGGCTCTCTACATTGTTCCACTGGTCTATGTGCCAAAAAAAAAAAAAAAGAAGGAGGAAAGAAAAAAAAAAAGAAAAAGCTAGTTTGAGTCCTTCAGTCCCTTCAGACTTTCTCTGCAGTTCCTTCTCCATTCCATTATGAAAGATCAGATCATAACCTAACAATTATGTAATTTGGGGCTATACCAATATGAATTCAAAACTATAAACGTGTTCCAGTTCACATCTTCCCCTCCATGGCTTGAAAGAAAGACATCTTTGCCCACATTTAATAGAAGTGCAACTCTGTCATAAGAATGCAGCCACCCCTTCTCTGCTACAGGAGAGGAGTGGCTCTACCAGGCCTCTTGATTTTTGATTTTTTAGGAATGCATCTTTCCTAGGATCCTCCAACTTCATGTTGGGTTTGCCAAGCAGCGCTACTGACGTCGCTTTCTCTAGGTTTGAAATGAGGGGGAGGCATCCTCCTGCTCCTCCACAAATGTTCAAGAAGACATAGCATGTCAGTAACTCTTAGAAATGCCCTCTCCTAAGCCTCTTCATTTTCAATGTCTTCTATAGGTCAGAAGCAGGTAACTGACTCATGTTGTCAGACCAGTTCTACAATTTATTGGTGTGTCCTGCATTTGTTACCAAGAAGCAGACTTTTAAATCTGGGTCATACTTGTCACTCGGTGAATTTATTAACCTCTCAGTCCAGCTGAAACTAAAGAGAATCTCATTTTCACATCCAGATAGACACGTCTTTTCTTCTGGAAAATTCTTGGCCAGTCTCTCTCTTTTTTTAAAATAATTTTATTTATTTATTCAGGAGAGACAGGCAGAGGGAGAAGCAGGCTCCTATGAAGCAGAGAGCCCAATGCAGGACTCGATCCCAGGACTCTGGGATCATGACCTGATCTCAAGGCAGACACATAACTGATTGAGCCACCCAGGTGCCATTCTCTTTTTTAAATATGACCTTTCCCAGTTTCTTTCTCTTCTCTCCTTCTGGAACTTCAGTTGGACTTATGTTCGTGTGCCTCATTCCATGGTCATTCTACTCCCACCCAACAAAACGTCTTTCATTTTTCCCACCTCATAATCTTTCTGTGGCATTCTGGGTAATTTCCTCAGAACAAACTTCCAGGTCACTAATTATTTCATCAGACCTGGGCAACCTGTTCTTTATCCCATCCGCAGAGGTTTTTTGCCTAATTTTGATGACTATTTTTAATTGTTAAATGTTTAAGTTGCTTATTTTCTGAATCTATCTTTTCTTAGAGTATTCTCTTCTTCCACCATGGTTTCTTTTTCTAAAATCTGATTGTTTTAAGAATTCTTATGTTATCACCTCTCTCACATTATTACGCAATTTGAAGTCCTGAAGGTACTAATCCTCCCTCATGTTGTGCCTACCCACCATTCCTCATGGTGGATGGTTTTCTTACATTAACTGTTATTTTTTAGATTAATTTATTTATTTGAGAGAGAGTGTACATGACTTGTGGGGAGGGACGGGGGGAAGAAGGAAAGAGAATCCTTAAGCAGACTCTCCACTGAGCATGAAGCCAGTCACAGGGCTCCATCCCAGGACCCTGAGATCATGACCTGAGCTGAAACCAAGAATCAGCTGCTTAACCAACTGAGACACGCAGGCACCCCATAAACTGTTTTTTTTTTTTTATTGTGACTTAATATTACTGGAAATTGCATGCCCCTTAGGAAAGTATCCCTTTAGCATAGTTTTATATCTACTTCTGTTGAATGCTTTAGAGAGTTCATCTGTCTGAAACCAATCTATCTGTAATGTAGTTAACAGAACATTTGGACTCAATATTCACATACAGCACAGGAATGTGGTTTCAGTTCTTCAGAAGAGATTTTTTTTTTCCCAGAACATCAGGCCGAGACAAACTTTCTTACTGCTTTCCTGAGATATTAGGAAGAGTTTTCTAGTCCCCTTTTTTGGAAAAAGCAGCCATTCCATGCAATCTGGTTATATGCAGGAGGTTCACTTTTAGTTCTTTGTGCCACATGCTTTCTGTCACTACAGGGTGTTCAATCCCTAGCCCCAAGTTCCTGGGGCTCATACCAAAATCTGGTCTTCCCTAAGTCACTGTGACATTAGCTGTTATACTCGCGGCTCCCTTTGGGAGTTCTCTCTTCAGTTTTGTCGTCTGGGAATCTTTTCTTTTTTTTTTTTTTTCTTTTAGTTTGGCTATTTTTTTTATTTTTCCCAATGTTTTATTTTCAAATTTCCAAGAAATTAAAAGAACAATATGCTCAACATGTGTATATCCATCACTGAGATTCGCTTCTAGTTAGGGAGGAGAGAGAATGAGCTTGACTTCCTCTTTACCAAAGTCCCTGGTCAATGCTTTGGTTGACTTTTTCTATTGAATATAATTCATTTGTTAGCTAGGTGTGCAGCATATGTCTTTCTTCCCTCCATAGCATGTATTTTCACTCTCTTAATGTTGTCGTTGGATAAGTAGAAAAATCTTAATTAATGTGGTTAGATTTACTAACATATTCCTTTCTGGTTAAGTGATTTCTTGGTTCTTCATATGAAATCATTCTTCACCTTTATTCTCTTTTTTTTTTGCCTTTACTCTTATATAAATATATATATATGTTTGAATTCTATGTATATATATGAATTATATATGTAGTTTATATTTATATTTGTGTGTATATATATAAATGCTGAATAAAGTACATATATATAGTCTTTACACACACATATAAACTGCACATATATGGTTTATCCCGCATTTCTATATATTTGTAATAGAAGATGGGGAGTATATTTAGCTCAGTTCGGCATCTATACCTTACAATATAGATAAAGGAAAAGCAACAAAGAAAGAGCAATAAACAGCCAAAGAAATTGAAGTCTGCTCCTCATGACAACACCTTCAATGTTTCTATGATTTATAGAAATGACTGGGCCCATAGTGTTTAGTTTTTGGTCACCCCATTTTGTGTCTTCGAACCAGGTATAACATAGCCAAGACCTCAAATTCACATCACACTTAATGAGAAAAAATGTTAAAAATACTTAGAGTTAGATGTATTTCCTAGGAGAAAGGTTAGGGAAATCGTTATCAACAGTATCCCTTTGACACTAATAAAGCAAGTTTTAAAACAAAATCCTTTGACTTTTAGGAATCTGTTTTCTCATCCGTAAGAGAGTCATATAACTTATTATCCAAACAAAGACATTCTGATAATGAAAGAAGGTACCATTAATTATTATTCTGGAACAAATGGTAAAAACACAAACCGTCCCAGACATCTCTACCCATTTAGAAAACAGGAGAGCTATACCAGATGATCTCAAAGAGTTCTTCCTGTCTCCCATTCTATTACCGTATGAGAAAAAAATAAAAGAGGAAGCTATATTTCCTTAAACCCATTTCCTACTCTGATAAATAGGTATGTTGCTTCTTCCATCACGTAATTTATTTTTTGATAAGCGATGCCATAGTGAGAATTTCCATAGTTCCGATAAAGATAGAGAAAAATAGGGAGAGGGATATAGGACCAGGAGAGGCTTGTTCCCTTTACCTTTTCCCCCAAATCATGTAATCATACTCACAACTCCGCCGTGTAACTTGTACATTGTACTTAGTGACAGAGACAATCTGTAGTGTTTGGGAAGTGGTCCATCGGTGTCTCTTGAGTCTATGGTCAGTATGTTCACTGAGAATAGAAGTTCCTCAAAACCCCCGTTCTCACAGCTGACTCACAGTGTGAGTCCAGACACCTCTGGAAAAATAAGAAGCCTGGAAACAGACCCACTCACACATAAATGGTAACTTGGATCTCAAGAGCAGTGGCATTTGAAACCACTGGGGAAAGAAAACACAATTTAGAATACACTGCTGGGACAACTGACGTCATGAAGAAAGTGATAAATTAAACCCCACCCCACATAAAACAAATTGCAAATGTGGAAAACAGTATTTCTAGCACTTTTGGAAGGAAATATAAGGGAATGTAATTTTATGATACTACAGTTGGAAAGCAATTCATAAGGCACACACACACACCAAAAAAAACCCAGAAACCATTAAATTTTGTGAATTAAAATTATAAACTCTGGGTGAAAAAAGGGGTCCATAACAAAAATAAAAGGACAGCCACAAGATAAGAATATAATCAACAAAGATTAATCAACTAGGATAAATAAATATTAAAAAACATTTTTAAAAGACTATCTCAGGGGCGCCTGGGTGGCTCAGTTGGTTAAGCGACTGCCTTCGGCTCAGGTCATGATCCCGGAGACCTGGGATCGAGTCCCACATCAGGCTCCCTGCTCGGCGGGAAGCCTGCTTCTCCCTCTCTCACTCCCCCTGCTTGTGTTCCCTCTCTCGCTGTGTTTCTCTCTGTCAGATAAATAAAATATT
>PITA01010141.1:0-73523 GCA_004023965.1 Spilogale gracilis
CCCTCCCTCCAAGTCCCTCACTTAGGAAAATACACTCTAGCTCCACCATGTCATTGCAAATGGCAAGATTTCATTCTTCTTGATGGTTGAGTAATATTCTATTGTATATTTGTACCACATCTTCTTTAGCCATTCACCTGTTGATGGACATCTGGTCTCTTTCCAAACTTTTACTGAGAATTGTATGCTGGATTCTCTGGCTGCCTCAGATGCATATTTGGGGCATTTCTTCTTTTTCTCCATGCCATCTAAATCCCAGCCTCTGGGCCAGGATTTGGATGGGCACAGAATTCCTAGGACAGGTAGAGCCTGGAGTTCTTTCTAGGAAGGGCCAAATAACCGGGAGGACTAGGAAAGCCAGGGGATACCTGTATCAAAGTAGAGGAAGAGAGAGGGCAAGAGCATTTGGAGACATAAAAGAGAATGAGGGCAGAGAGAAATGTATCTGTTTTCTATCACTACATAGAAAAGGCATCGCCACAAATGCACGGGCTTAAAACAGCATGTATTTATCGTCTCACAATTTTCATGGGTCAGGATTGTCAACAAAGATGAACAAATCTTTGAAAAACCTTAAAGATGAAAGGAAAGAGTTTTATTTGAGCTCAAGTCTGGACAACTGCCCAGGATATACAATCTTCACAAAAAAGAGAGTGCTCCAGGGAAGGACTTTTGGTACACGAAGAGTTACAAATTATCATAATGAAGGACATTCCAGAAAGTTACAGACTTTCTCTTATGTTTTCAGTAATACAAGGCTATATGGCTTTAATGTGATGAGAACCAGGGAGCTTTCTTTGTTTTTCTTATCTTTATGTTGAGAATGTTCCTTTTTGGATATTATTTATTTATTTTAACAAAACAGAAAATGTGTGCTTGGGGCAGAAATAAAGCCCACGCTTTGAGGTTTTGCTGAGTCATTTTGCCCTTAGTAAAGGTTAAAGCATAGCTTCCCTGGGAGTCCAGGAGCAGGGCCCACAAACATTAAAAGTTGGAAATTTCCTTTAGCATATCCTCCCTTTTGATCAATAATCTTTCCTCAGAAAGCATGAATGATCAACTTTATGTTTTTATGTCCCTTCGTGCCAGGGTGACCGGCTTGTCTGCCTGGGGTCCATCAAGCCCCTCTTGGCTAGATATGAATATATATGTATATTACCTAGGATTTCTCATGGTGTGGGGAACTTTTTATAACATAAATGGTGGGAAGGTTAAAACTGATATATGTTCTCTATTAAGTCCAATTGATGAGCAAACACAGAGTGTATGCTTGGCTTAGATCTTCTGGTTTTATATTTGGTAAAGCCTTTTTAACAAAACACATGGATAGTAAAAGAACTCAAATAAGTACAATTTGAAGGAACCAATGCAGCTTTGGAATAGACTTGAACAGACAGAAAAAAAATCTGAAGAATCCTTTGTATACATGTTGATAAAGGGGTAAGAAATTGATGATTATTTATGAGGAAAGATGAAACATATGCATTGAGCAAGTATATACATAAGGTATATTCCCATGTTTACTTTGGGGTGAAAACTTAACATGAGAGCAGGAGAAAATTCAGTCCCTGACATCAGGAGGTTACCCCAGGACAAGGAGAAGGGGCTATGGGCACGCTCCAAAAGCTGGTAGGACCTGGTTGAGGTCTTAGGCTTGTCTCTGGAAAGGAATTCAAGAGCCTTGCTTGTTCCTTGAATCCAGGCAGCTAATGAGTTTGTTAATGGAGTCTGAAAAGACACAATAGCTGATTAAGGGGAGATAGTTCTTTGAAAAACAAGCTTTAGACTTTGTGCTTATTTAATCACATTCACCCTATGGGGCATGGTTTCAATTCCTCCCTGAGTTATGATCATTTTCCAGTCTTGAAGAATCAGAATGATGATGTCTCTGGCTACTTCTTTATCTCCTCAGATAAGTTAAGTTTTGAGTGAAGACCATTTTTTTTTGGTGAATCTTAGCTGTAACATGCTTATATGCCAAATTAGTCAAAAAGAAGATTTTTATTTATAAAGAAGACTTTATTTCTGGGAAGTCTGTTAAAATATTAATATAAATATAAATATATTTAGGCATCTAAATATATAGGCACCCTTATATATAGGAGCCTGGTGGCTAAGTTGGTTAAGCCTCCAACTCTTGATTTTGGCTCAGGTCATGATCTCAAGATCATGAGATGGAGCCCTGTGTGGGGCTCTGTGTTGGGTGTAAAGTCTGCTTAAGATTCTCTCTCTCCTTCTCTCCCTGCTCCTCCCCCCCCCCATTCTTTCTCTCTTTCTTAATATTTCATGGCACATGCCTAAATAGGATCACAGATCATTACAAAACCTAAGACTTAGTTATCTGTTTAACCAAGGCAACCATAAGATTTTATAAAAGTTGATATAGTTGTTAACAAAACTTAGCTCCTTTACTATTAAAGAGTTTTAGTTTTCTTAAGTATTTAAAGACCTGATAAAAACAAATACAGACATTTTGTTTTTCTGGGAAGGTGGGGAAAATTATTTATAATTTCTTTTCAAGAGTAGATGAATAATCTAAAAAAACCTTATCTTTTTAATGGAAAGAAAAGCCAATTCTCAAACGTATACTTCTATTTTTTAAAGGATTTTGTTTTTAAGTAATCTTTATACTTGACCCTCAAACTCAACCCTGAGATAGAGTTGTAGGCTCCACCCACTGAGCTGACCAGGGGTCCCTATGCCCGTGTACTTTTAAAAATTCTTTTATTCCAATCTTAATCGGTCCTGAATGTGCATAAAATTCTTTTCCAAAGGTTCCCCTTCACAAACTTTTTTTTTTTTAAAGATTTTATTTATTTATTTGACAGAGAGAAACACAGCCAGAGGGAGAACACAAGCGAGAGAGGGGAGTGAGAGAGGGAGAAGCAGGCTTCCCGTCAAGCAGGGAACCCGATGCGGGGCTCTATCCCGGGTCTCCGGGATCATGACCTGAGCTGAAGGCAGTTGCTTAACCAACTGAGCCACCCAGGCGCCCCCACAAACTTTTTTTAATTCAGACTTTGTCCTAAGTTTTCCCTCTCTAAACAAACAACCTCATTTCAGGACAAAATTACTTTCTCTTCTCTCAGCAAAAATGTATTCACATTCCTTATACCTTTCCTACACATCTACTTTCCTACAGAGCTGTTTTCCTTAATTTCCAGGAGTCTTAATTACATTTAGCAGAATTTTGGTAGTATAAAAGTTTTATATTCAATGAGGATAAGTCCAAAGACATGTCTGTTTTATTTTTTTTTAAGACCTGTCTACTTTAATTGAACCAACGACTTCACATCAGCTTGAATGCTGAAAGAGCTCACCCGCATCTAACAAGTCATTGTTCCCGAGGGCCAGTTTTCCCTGGGGCTCTGTGGGGACATCCCAAGTGAGCGGTTTAGGTCCAGGGGAGCTCCTGGGCCTCTGCATGCTGATTTGGGAGATGCTTCAGTTTGAACCTCATGAGGAGGTGGCCCAACAGCTTGGGGTGCTCTTTGCTCCTTGCTAGTGAGGAGGCAAAGGCAGTGTGGAGGGGTGAGGCTGGCAAAGGGGTGGCTGTGGGAGCAGCAGCAGCCAGGGAGGTGGTGCAGAAACAGGAGGAGGGGAAGGCAGAGGCAGCAGGGGTGGTACTGGCAAGACCTGAGGCAGATTTAAACTTTTGAACTGATATTCTCTATTTTTTAATCTCCATCTCCTGTCTTTTCCTCCGGCAAAACAGGCTTTCTCTCTGGTTGCTGTTCAGCGCTCTGAAAGGATTGAGGAGCAGACAGTGGGTTGAGCATTGGTTCTGGGGCTTGTGCTTGGAGAGGGGGTGGATTTAGGATTTCTAGTGTCTGCCTATCCTTCTCCTCCACTTCCTCATTATTCTGACTATTGGGAAGGAGGTACGGTTTCTACAGTTTTTGTCCATCTTTCTCTCTTTGGACCGTCAATTGGGTCTCTTCCTGGGATGCATCATTATTTCATTTTTTTTTTTAAAGAAGATTTTAGGGGCACCTGGGTGGCTCAGTTGGTTAAGCGACTGCCTTCGGCTCAGGTCATGATCCTGGAGACCCGGGATCAAGTCCCACATCGGGCTTCCTGCTCGGCGGAAAGCCTGCTTCTCCCTCTCTCAGTCCCTCTGCTTGTGTTCCCTCTCTAGCTGTGTTTCTCTCTGTCAAATAAATAAATAAGTCTTTTAAAAAAAAAAAAAAAAAAAGAAGATTTTATTGATTTATTTGACACAGAGAAAGAGAGTGCACAGGCAGGTGAGGCAGAGGCAGAGGGAGAAGCAGACTCCTCACTGAGAAGGGAGCCGGACTCAGGGCTCCATCCCAGGATCCTGGGATCATCATGTGAGCCGAAGGCAGATGCTTAATGGACTGAGCCACCAGGTGCCCTGTGATGAATCTTTGTTCTGGGTAACACAAAGACCTGAATGTAGGGAATTTTATCCCAGATCATGCGGACTTGAAAAACATTTGGGTTAATTTTTATCTTTTTGAGTTTTAGAATGTCTAACTTTGACATGCACATGCCTTTAAATCAATCAAATAGACCTCCATTCAAAATCAGTTTTAGTAATACATCTGGAGGTAGAGAATATATCTCATATTCATAAAACACATAGACACATGGATGCAGATATGATACAAACAAAATTGAGCCTTTGTTTCACTCACATTTGTGCAGAGGACATTCAAGGCCCAATTTCCAACTAACCCCCTTTTATTAAAACAAAGCAAATTATAAGAGAGCATTATAATTTATGGATCCATGAATTTGTTATTTTGCACGGCTGGTTTCATGCAAAGTTTCCACAAGCTGCAGCAACAGACAAAGCGCATTTCCTAATTTCTGGTTACTTAGTCTTACAGCTGGGCTTCTCTCACCCGGCACACCAGAAAACTAATACAGAACCTGATGTCAAAAGAACCTGATTTGGGCCATGTGAGATACAGGTCATCCTGACATTCTCCCATTTAAATAAGCACTTGCAAGTACAGATTCTCTATGTATCGTACATACAGCCTGCAGGGATTTTCCATGGGTGGTCGTTGGTTTTCTGGGTGTGGTTCCAGCTTTTAATGCATAGTTCCCCATTCCTTTCAGTTTCGGCTTTATTTTTAGAATAAGGCTTGAATAAAATCTAAGGATATGAAGTGTGGTGGGTCCAGAGGGTGCTCCTTGTGACAGTCACTTCCAAATGGTCTTGATACTCTCTCTATGTGTCTCGGTTTCTCTCAGTGAGGTCTAAGACCATCCAGGGAGCTCAGAGCACTGGATGATCAATTTTTATGTGGGCATCCTCAGACGAGCCAATCATTAATTACTTATGAGATGGGGGATTCCTGTGGGACCACTACTCTTCTCCAGGGATATCCTCAGACATCCCCACGAGACTTCCAGTCAACCGGAAGCATCGTTTGGCTGAAAGGAGCAAGTTTCCCTGCTCTTTGGAACTGAGTGATATTTCTAGCTGGAAAGTTTACTCAAGCCTTATATTAATAACATAGGTATAATGCCAAATTAAAAGAACCAAGCCATCAACCCCAACCCATCTGGTTACTCCGACCTTCAGAATGTACTGGTAACCCTCAATAGTTCAAATAAAACTCAGGACCACCAACTTAAATTGAGGAGGTCCAGATAGCAGGAGAATTCACCTGGTATGCCTGTGAGGAGCTGAGACATCAGACGGGCCCAAAGGGCCTGTGCTGGTAGCGAGCACTGAGTTTCTGAGGACCCCCAGATGATCTCAGGAGACTTGCTCCAATATTCTGGCTACTGCATCAGGAAATATTGACACAAAATGAGTTTTATTTGAGCCCAAGTTAAGACAGCTACCTGGAATACACAATTTTCACAAAGGAGAGGGTGCTTTAATTTCTAATCTTGCACAATTTCAGTAGAAAACCAAGAAGCAAATAAGTCAGAATTTAAAAGTTGCTAATTTAAATTCCTATCATGTGAAAACACATAAAGCCACATAAAGCTGAATTCAAGAATCTATTGTATACATAACTAGGAACATAATTTATAGCTAAAAAACAGAAAATAGGAAGCATGGGAACAGGAATCTGATTTCAGGATTATAAAAATATTGAAGAAAATAATGGAAATGGTACTAAAAATAGAGAGATGGAGGAGAAAAAGACAAGTACTTTGGAATGTTTGGAAATGTGCTTACGGGTAACCTGAAATTCAGAGGTCACAATTCAAAGTTCAGAGGCCAAGGAACAGCATTTTGATGACTGTCAGCTTTCACCAATTGTAAAAAAAAAAAAGAAAAAAAGTGGAATCCGTTCTCCTCCAACCTTCCAAGATGCCAAAAGGAAAGAAAGCTAAAAAAAAAAAAAAAGGAAAGAAAGCTAAGGGAAGAAGGTATGCTGGGCCCCTGCTATCATGAAGAAATAAGAGGCCAAGGAGGTGTTCTAACCCCTGACTAAGAAAAGGCACAAACATTTTGACAATGGACAAGACATCCAGATGGAAAGGGATTTCGTTCTCTGCTTTGTTAAATGGCTCCACTACATCCGACTACAATGGCAAAGGCAAAGGGCAATTCTCTATTAGTGTCGGAAAGAGCCTCCCACCATTAACCAGTTCACTCAGGCCTTGGACCACCAAATAGACACTCAGCAGCTTAAGCTGGCCCACAAATACAGACCAGGGACAAAGCAAGAGAAGAGCAGAGACTGTTGGCAAGGGCAGAGAAGAACACTGCTGTCTTAGGGGATGTCCCCACTAAGAGGCTACCTGTCCTTCAAGCAGGGGTTAGTACTGTCTACTCCTTAGTGAAAAACAAGAAGGCTCAGCTGGTAATGATTGCACACGATGTGGATCCTAGTGAGTTGGTTGTCTTCCTGTCTGCTCTGTGTCATAAAATGGCGGGGGTGGGGGCACTTCCCTGCTGCATTATAAGGGGAAGGCAGACTAGGGCCTGCACCATAGTCACACTCACATGAGTTAACCTGGAAGACAAAGGAGCTCTGGCTAAGCATGTGGAAGCTATCAGTACCAATGACAATGACAGATATGATGAGAATCACCCTCACTGGGGAGGCAACATCCCAGGTCCAAAGTTGTTGGCTCGCATTGCCAAGCTGGAAAAGGCAAAGGCTAAAGAACTGGCCACCAAATTGGGCTAAGTGCACATTGTTGGGTTTTCTGTACATAAAGTAATAAAAACTGTCTTTCAACCAGTGTCAAAAAAAAAAAAAACCCAAACAAAACCAAAACGTAGAATCTGATGGGTTATAATTAAATCACTTGAAAAGTAATTGTGAGAAGCAATGGTTCTGAGCATGTTCAAATTTGAGATAAAAATAAGCTCCCAGTTCCATTACGTTATGGTAAGAAGGCAGGTGGCAAGAGATGGGAAGTGGGGGAGGGAGAAAAAGAAGAGAGAAAAAAGAGGGAGGGAGGGAATGAGGAAGAGGAGGAGGAGGAAAGAAGAAGGAGGGAAAGAGGAAGGGAGTCAGTGAGAAAGGAAAAAAGGAGGAAAGGAAGGAGGGAAAGAGGAAAGAAGGAAAGAGGGAAGGAAGGAAGGAAGGAAGGGAGGGAAGGAAGGAGGAAGGAAGGACTCCTGCTAGCAGCTGGCTTTTATCAGGTGCCTTACCACACAGCATTCTTTAGTTTTCTCTTCATTCCGTGGGCACTTTTCCACCGAGGTCTTTTTTCCCCTTTCTCCCTCTGACAGTTTCTCGGAATTAGTGCTATGAGACGCATTAAAGACTTTGAGTCTTTTATCCAAATCAAAGAGTTATTGGTATGATAAATCAACCATGCCGATGACTAAAATCTTGAGAAGTAGGTTACAAATTTAAAAAAACATGCAAGCCACAGTTAGAAGAGTGTTTTTGACTTGTTTTAAACTGTTGTTCCTCCATCAGTAGAAAAAGCCCACTTCCTGCGACTAAATATGCGTGGCTTAAATACTGTTTAAAGAATACTTTTAATTCAGAGTTCCATAAATTCTTTTCCTGCTTCATAAGTTTGAACTATTACATTAAATGGAAGGTGAGAAAAGAGACTAAGTAGGACCATGAAGAGCACCCCTTCTTTGAACCTGCATTAACAGATAGGCAATCTTGGTTTTCACATTTCACCTGAATATAGCCACCGTCTAGGAAAATTGCCAGGTGTTTTCAATACCCATAAAACCAACTGACTTGGCTAGGAATACTATTTGACTTGTGTGGCAGTCTCCCTTTTTTGAGATAAACTTTTGTAAGGTACAGAAATCAGAAAAAAACACATTAGGATAAACATTAGGATAGGATAATATAGGGAAAATATACAAATTAAATAAAAAACACAAAAGTTAAGATGAAAAACTTCAAAAGTTAGGAAGAAATCTTACCTATCAAACCAGTTTATTGCTCAAAGAGATATAAAATGTCTTCTCTAAAAACACTGAATATTGTTCAATGTGACTGCTTAAGGCTGCCATGGATGGTTGTTCAAGTTGTGCACCACACAAGGGTCCTACATCTAAATGAGTGCTGTTTACATCGTAGATATTGTGGTAGTTAGGCTCTAAGATGGCTGCCAATAATCTTAGCCTATTGGTACCATGTCCATGTGTATTCTCTTCTACACTGAGTGGGGCTGACTGTAACTGATAGGATATTGTGAGAATAATGGTATGTGACTTCAGAGAAGGGGTCTGACAATACATTGAGGCATCTACCTTCTTCTTCAAATCACTTGCTTTGGAAGAAGCTAGATGTCGGGATCTTAGGACGCTCAAACAGACTTATGGAGAGGGCTCCTGAGTGAGGAACTGTAGCCTCCTGCCATTAGCATGTGAGGAAGTCATGTTGGAAGCAGATTTTCCAGCTTTTGTGAAGGCTTTGTGTCCCTATAGCCTTGGCTGACACCTTGACTGAAATCCCAGGAGAGACCTCCAGCCAGAAGGAGACAGCCAAGACGCTTTCAAGTTCCTGGTCCACAGAAACTGTGTGAGATGATAAATGTACACTGTTGTCGAAGGTCACTAAGTTTTCAGGTAATTTGTTGGGCAGCAATAGAGAACTAATACAGGTATTTTCATTACTTTGGACGAGTTGTATAATTACAGTGCTAATTGTCTGACAGAGACTGATGTATCTTATTCTAATAAAATCAGTGTATTATAATTTTCCAACAGATGAGATTAGGGGTCAGTTTCTAACTTGACTGATATTTTGTGTTCCACTTTATGAAAAAGGTAAGAATTTGATAACTGAAAAATCTCATTGATTTAATATCTAAAATAATATGTGCTTGTAATAAAAAGCTGTTTTTCTGGCTGGTGTAATGATTATTAAATATCTTGAAAATTTTAAAGAGAGAAAGAGAAATCTCCTTTGATATTGGTACACTGACTACATTTGACAATTTATGTAGCATTTCAGATAGTCTTCTATTTACTTGCTGTACCAAGTGCTATTGATGAGTCCCAACTTAAATCAACAAATATTTCATTATATAACAAATCATCATTAATGAATAAAAAGCATCTATATCAAAAATATGTATTTACAATATAGATATTTTAATAATATGTATTATACAGTTATCATATATTTGTAGACAGTAGATTTGTGTAAATACATGTGGCTACAGTGTAATTCTTTATTAATGTAAACATACATAAATATAAAATCATATTATAAAATATGTACTATATGCTCTATGTAGTATGACTATTATTCTTTCTAATAATACAATATATTACCTAAAAGTATTATGCATCATATATGTATAATGCACTTATGTAAAAACACATCTCATAAAAAATATATTTTTAAAATTATATTTACAACATAGATATATCTAACAAATAAATATTTGTATTTTTAAATATATGGCATAAATACATATTGTATTACATACATATTTATAATATAAATATTTCTTTATGATGATACAATATTTTTATAAATAAATGAGTTGGGGCACTTAGGTGGCTCAGTCAGTTGAGCAGGCACTTGGGTTCAGCTCAGGTCATGATTTCAGGGTTGTGGGATCAAGGCCCCCTGGACAGCTCAGTGATCATCGGGAGTGTACTTGAGATTCTCTCCCTCTCCCTGTGCCCCTCCCCATTCGTGTGCACCCTCTCTTTCCCTCAAATAATTAAATCTTTTTTAAAAAAAAACTAAGTGTATTACACAGATATTTTAGTATAAATAAGTAACATAAAGATACAAAGGAAAGATTGGTAAATAATTGTACAAATTGGTTTTTTTTGGTCTTTATGAACATTTCTTCAATATAAAAATTAATCACTATCAAAATTTCACTGGCATATTGTTTCTATATTATATTAAAATGCTACACATTCTAAGTTAAAATATGATATTATGTTGCCAGAATGTCAGAAAGAATTTTTTCAAATATACGTGCATATCAGAAAAGGAAAAACATGCAGCCACTAGAAAAGACAATACTACATTTCATCAATTCTTTTTTTTTTTAAGATTTTATTTACTTATTTGATAGAGAGAAACAGGGCTAGAGAGGGAACACAAGCAGGGGGAGTGAGACAGGGAGAAGCAGGCCTCCCGCTGAGCACGGAGCCCGATGGGCGGATCGATCCTGGGACTCGATCCTGGGACTCGATCCTGGGACTCGATCCTGGGACTCGATCCTGGGACTCGATCCTGGGACTCGATCCTGGGACTCGATCCTGGGACTCGATCCTGGGACTCTGGGATCATGACCTGAGCCCAAGGCAGATGCTTAACGACTGAGCCACCCAGGCGCCCCGCAGTTCATCACTTCTCAGAGACACAGTCATTCACGTGTCCATTATTCCTGGGCTCAGTCCTGCAGCACTGTCCCCGCCCAAGGTGCCAGTTGCAAGTCCCAGGTTGTCACTCCTACTGCTGACTGACCGGCTAGAAATCTATCCGTTGGGGGCTGCCACACCCTTCTCCTCAGGGTTGGTAATTTGCTGTCTCACAGAACTCAGGGAAACATAATTACTGGTTTATTATAAATGACATAAGGATACAGATGACCAGCCAGATGAAGGTGTACATAAGCTGAGGTCTGTTTTTGTCCCCTTGGAGTTGGGATGCCGCACCTTCCGGGCATGTGTATGTGTTCACCAACCTGGAAGCTCTCCCAACCTCAGAGTTTAGGGATCTTTATGACACCACTCTCTGGTCCTGTGTGGATGGGGGCAGGGAGGAAAGAGCCACACTTCTAATCAGGATTTGCTATTTCTCTGGGGAGCAGCCTCCACCCCCAACCTCTCCAGGTGCCTGCCAAGAATCACCTCATCAGAACAAAAGACACCCCTATCATCCAGGAAATTCTGAGGGGCTTAGGAGCTCTGTGTCAGGAACTGGGGTCAAAGATCAAGTACCAGAACAAAAGATGCTTTTAAGCCCCTATCTCTCCAGAAATGTAAGCATTCTTTTTTTTTTTTTTTTTTTTTTTTTTTAATTTAAGCATTCTTGAAGGAGCTCTGGGTCAGGAACCAGGGGCAGAGACCAAGTTTATATTTATTATTATTCACCAAGACTATTAAGTCTTTCGAGGTAGGTCAAGTTATTTGAATGTAAACAATGGTGCACTGTTGTTGAAAATGATCTTAAATGAAAATTTTCTAGTTTTCAAAAGATGGTTCAGACCGGGATTTTCCAGAAATTTATTGTAGATCAATTTTTCCTAATGGTGGCTGGGGGGGAACCAAGCAAGGGAAAAACTGATGCTTATTACTTTATCTTAAAGGATTGTGTATTTTGTCTGTATGGTAACCTCTTTTGAAGGGGGAGGAAAGCAACTGAAGTCTAAAAGTAGACACAGGGACACCTGGATGGCTCAGTTGTTCAAGTATCTGCCTTCACCTCGTTCATGATCCCAGTGTCCTGGGATTGAGGGCCCCCCCCTTACCTTTCCCCTCTACCCCTCCCCTCTCATGCTTGCGCACACATGCTCTCTTTCTTGCAGACAAATAAATAAGATTAAAAAAAGAATAAAGCTTGTTAGAGTTCATATAATATTCTTAGTAAACATGAAGTAAAATAAATATTGTAAAGTATTCAAAATTGATTATAAATCTAACTTTGCAGCAAAACTGGTTATGCTGGTATGATCGTGTCAAGTGTCTGACACAGATGACGTGGTTCTTGGCAAGGCCATGTTTAACACTCAGAGGATCATCCAATAGATGTTGGAGTGAGATAATGAGAACTATTTTCATATCACACAAACCACAGCAAAAATGAGTAACATTATGGTATATCTTTATGCAGAATACCAATGCTGACATGAATACAACATAATATGTGGAGGGCGAAATACAAAAATAATTTAAATGATAACAACTGTGATTCACAAAATCACTTTGAACAAAGTAAGACATGCTATTACCTAATTCATTTTCAGTTGCAGTGGGTGTAAATCATGTGAAATACTTTAAAGTTATGGTTAGATTCATGGATTTCAAAGTGCCAATATTTCTATCTTGAATAGTTTCGAGGAATTTGTCCAGTAGAAGACATTAAAGAAAGATCATACCCAATTTTAGTAGCCTAATTAAACAAATTTCAATTTGGTCAAAAATAAATTGGGAGTTCAGGGATATGACAATGCCATATCTGGGGCAAATGTTAACATGTTGCAAATACATACCCTCAAAAAACAGTCTAGGGCATCTATTTACTCTTTAAACTTGGTAATGAATGAAGCAACAGAAGAATTTCTTTCACACACTGAATTTCTTTTCTATCATCCACTAATTTTACAATTACTTTTTTGGTTTCAACAACACATTGAAATGTACCAAAAACACATTTACTAAAAATAAATTTGAAACTATTGTCAATATACTATGGGAAAATAGAGATGATACCACTAGGCCATTAAAAGCTCAGTTGTAGCTAATATGCAATCCTTTTGTACAATTTATTGATGTCATTAATAAAGATACAGATTCTATCACGAGCTATAGGCATAAATTGAAAATCTCCACTTTAAATTTGTTTTCTTAGAATGAACTTGATGTAATATTTTAAGTAAAAATAATAGTATAGTCAAAACGATATATGACTAAGTTCAATGTAAATAATGCCCTTGAAAACATCAAAGGAATTAATAAATTCTACAAAGATTCCAAGCCAAACACAAGTCCCCTGGGGCTCTCAATCCCACAACCATGAGATCACGACCTGAGCTGAAACCAAGAGCTGGCACTCAACCAATTGTGCCAAACAAGTACCCCAATAAATTATTATTTTTAAAACTGATTATTACTCCATAGTTATTTTGAGTTCCTGTCTGTTAAAATTAATTTTCTTTTTTTTTTACAGTTTTCATTTATCCATTTTAGAAACAGAGAGCATGTGCCAACAGCGAGTGGTGGGAGAAGGAGAAGAGGAGGGAGAAGGAAAAGGAAGGAATCTTGAGCAGTCTCTGTGCTGGTCATGGAGCCCAATGAGGGGCTCCATCTGAAGACTCTGAGATCATGACCTGAGCCAAAACCAAGAGTGGGACACTCACGCGACTGAGCCACTCAGGTGTCCCACATGATTAATTTAAAAAATACTGAAAATTTCATGATGACTCTGAGTTCCCACTTATTTTAATCACAATTTTAAATTTCTTTTAATTTCATGTTGAAATTTGATATATAAATATATTCAGATTTTATATCGACTTTACAGATGACTCTTCTATAATTGCTATTACTGAGAAGTAAATAATATACCAACTTAATTTTTACTCATAGCTTCCAATAACAATTCTTACACCTGAGTATAAGGGGTGAGGGAAACAGTGGTGAGTTGGACTTTATTCTGAGGGTGGTAGGAGCCCCTGAGGGACATTAGGCAAGGAGAGATATGATCGAATTGGAGATAAGAAAGATCCATTTAGCGGTAGTGAGGTGGTTCAAGTGAGAGAATATGCAGGAGTAGACCATGGCAGTAGCAGGAGAAGAGAATGGACTTAAGAAAGAAATATTCATTATCTGAGCAGAGACATAGGACTGAGGGTTATAAAAATATATTAATAAGAATTCTTCATGATTAAAATATATCACAAGATGTGCATCGACAAGCATGAATGTACTGGTAGTACATTTCTTTTCCTGAGTATATTCCCCATCGCCACCATCTCCTAGGCCACCAGTCTCCATGGGCTGCCCAGTCACCTCCCCAACTTTTCTCTGCCTTCTTTCTACTCCAGGGAGATAGAACAGAGCAGACTCCTCTCGCTGTGGCCTTTGAGCGGTCATTTCAGCTTAGTAGTCTTCCATCTTCACAACTGTAAAAGGAAAACAATTAAATGTTTGTAGTAGCATTATTCATAACTGCCAAAGAGTAGAAATGATCCAAATGTCCATCAATTGACAAATGGTGCAGATGGTGTGAGATGTGGTGCATCCCTGCGATGGAATATCATTCAGTCGTAAAAAAGAATGAAGTAGTGACACATGCTACAACACCGATGAACCTTGCACACATTAAGCTAAGTGGAAAAAAAGTCACAAAAAAACTACAAAGCATATTGTTTGATTCCATGAATAGTAAATATCCAGAAAAGGAAAAGCGAGAGAGACCAAAATAGACTGGTGGTTGCTTCCAGGCAATGGGTAGTAGCTGCTCATGGGTATGGAATTTCTCTTTTGGGTGAAAAAATATTCTAGAATCATCTACATTATGATGATTATCTCATAACTCTGAATATACTGAAAGCCGTTAAATGGGTGAATTGTATAGTATGTGAATTATACATCTGTAGAAATTATTCCTGTTCTAATCAAACAAAATATGGATGGGAGAATACTTTGGAGACCAAAACACTTTGATGCTAAATATGTATAAAACAAGCACGGGGACACCCTCTTTGAGGGATTAAAGAAAAGGCCTAATATTTTGAAGCTGGCTGTAAGTGAGTAAATGATGGTGTGTTGACATTATATGACTTCAAGGAACTTTGACAACTGTAAAAGAATTTCCAGTTTAGTCCTCTTTGTCAGGACCTGACTTGCAGATTCAGTTGTATACACAAGAGGGCACTGTCCACCAAATAACAAATTTACTCAAGGCTGCGGGGAAAGCAAATGCTATCTCGGGAAGAAACAAAATATAACAAATCAACCGATATTTGCTTATGAGTGCATACTATCTAGAAGGGCAAATAACATGGACATGGATGGGAGGGTACTTTGGGGGGTTTGTTTTAATTTTTATTACCTGAGTATAGTGACATACGATGCGATATTAGTTTCAGGTGCACAACCACAGTGATTCCACAATTCCAAGCAACTCACCACGGTAAGCGTAGTCACCATCTGTCACCGTACAACGTCATCACAATATTCTCGACTATATCCCTATGCTATCATTTTCAGGTCCTGACATTATTCTCTTTTTGTTATTTGTTTTGTTTTTTTTTTAGATGCCACATGTAAAAGTGAAATCATCCGATATTTGTCTCTGTCTGACTTATTTCACTTACTTCATAACATTCTCTAGGTCCGTTCATGTTGTCGCAAATGGCAAGATCTCATTCCTTTTTTTAATGGCTGAGTAATATTCTATTGTCTATATACCACATCTTTTTTATTTATTCATAGATGGACACTGAGGCTGCTTCCATATCTTGGCTATTGTAAATAATACTCCACTGAACTCAGGGGTGCATATACCTTTTCAGGTTAGTTTGTTTGCTCTCTTGGGTAAATACCAGGTAAGTGGAATTACTGGATCATAGGGTATTTTTATTTTCAATTTTTTGAGGATCTTCCCTACTGTTTTCCACAGAGACTGCACCAGTTTGCATTCCTACCAACCGTGTGAAAGGGTTTACTTTTCTTGTCATGATAGGGATACTTTTTGTTGAATAATATTCTATGCTTTTTATGTTCTGAACTATGTGATTGTGTTGTTTATGCAAAATGTTATATAGAAAAAATACTTTATAAGGAAAAATATTTTGTTCTTATTTAGACTAATATATGAATTTGATTTAAAAAGATGTGGAGAAAATATACAAAACATAGAGATTATTTTTAAATGTTTTAATAAATGATTGCCAATTTATACTAATAGCTTTTTAAAAGAAATCTTTATTACCATTCTGCTTTCTTTCTTTCCCCTTCCTTCTTTCCTTTCTTCATTTTTTTCTCTTCCTTTCTTTCAATATACAGGAAAGATTATTTAATCGTTTCATTATTTTTCAATTTTCTCCTACCAGACTCTTCAGCAGAAAGTCCGAAAAGATATTACGGTAAATACTCACCGTTTTCACGATAATGATTTTTGTTTCATTTGTTTAAATCTATTTCTCTACATATATGTGTAATGTGAGCATTTTTCCCAGATTTTTTCAAGTTTTTTTTTCAGATGCTCTAACCTTAAGTATTTCAGCATGCAGCTATTTGATGAAAGATATTCAACTACACTGCCATGATACTATGATGACACATGAGAAAATTAAGGGTAGTTGTTAATATAATTTATTATGTAGTCATTTTAAAATTTTCTGTTGTGCCTAAGACGTCTTATATGGCTTCCCCTGCCCCACCACATCAAGGTTCACGCATAGCGTCGTGATCATTATTTCTCTTCAGTCTCTTTTGTTTTAGAGCGTTCCTTTATTTTTTTTTAATGACTAATTTTTTTGTAGAGACCAGGCAGGTTGTGATATATGGAATGTTCTACATTTGTCTGATTGTTTCCTAGTGGTATCATTTAAATTGTTCCTCTGTCTTCTGGAAATTAGATTCAGGTGAAAAATTTTTGACAAGTTTATTTTTAACATCTTTATTGTGCAAAAGACAAAAACAAAAGCAGAATCATGAATTATTACAAAAACACCCTTTTACAGACACTGTCCGGATCAATAAATAGAGCATTGTCAGCACCCCAGAAAGCCTCTTAGAAACTCTGTACCCTTCTCTCCCCCATATAATATGATTACTGTTCTTTTCATGGAAACCCATTCCTTACTTTATAATTTTACCATTCGAGCATGCATGAAATGGCATGCTACAGTTTTCCCTGTTTTTGAACATTATGAGTAAAATCATACACTGAGTATTCTTTTGTGTCTAGCTTCTTTTAGTTAGTGTTGTCTTTGTGAGATGGTTTGTGTGCACGTGAATAGGGGCAGTTTATGCACTTATTGCTTCATTGTAAGAATACATCATAAGTTATACGTCCTTTCCACTACTCATGGACATCCGGGTTGTTTCTCCTATTTAGTTTTTATAAATAAATCTACCATGAACACTCCTGTGTCTGTCTCTTGGTATACACATGCATGAATTTCATTGGACCTATACTCAGGGATATGATGATGGGACCATGGGGTATGCGTGTGTCCAAATTTCATACAAGTGACAGTCTTTAGGACACCTGGAGGGTTCAGTTGTTAAGGGTCTGCCTTTGGCTCAGGTCATGTTCTCGGAGTCCCGGGATTGGGCCCCGCATTAGGCTCCCTACTCCACGGGAAACCTGCTTCTCCCCCTTCCTTTGCCTGCTGCTCCCTCCTGCTTGTGCTCTCTCTCTCTGTCAAATAAGTAAATAAAATCTTTTGAAAAATGACAGTCTTCAAAGTAATTGTACCAGTTTGAACTTCCACTGACACCATATGAGAATAACTGTTGCTGCACATCCTTGCCAACACTTGGTATTGGCAGTTTTAATTTTAATCACCCTGGTGGAGGTACAATAACATTACATCCTAGTTTTAATTGCATTTCCTCATTATTAGGAAGGTTGAACCATTCAATTTGAGTCTTTTATATGTTTTTATGAGACTTCTGTTCATTTATCTTCTCCCTCCCCCTTTTGGATTACTGTATTTCTCTTACTGATCTGTAACCTAAATATATTTGGGTTATGAATCCCTTGGTAATTGTATTTGTGGGTTGCAAATACAATCTACAGTGTGTCTTGCCTTTGATTTTCTTCATGGTTGTATTGATGGACAGATGTTCTTGATTTTCTTCATGGTGTGTATTGATGAACAGATATTCTTGATTTTGATATAATCCCATCCATCAATCTTTTCTTTTTTGCTTATTCTTTAAGAAATCTAAATCACGGGGCGCCTGGGTGGCTCAGTTGGTTAAGCGACTGCCTTCAGCTCAGGTCATGATCCCGGAGACCCGGGATTGAGCCCCACATCGGGCTTTCTGCTCGGCGGGAGGCCTGCTTCTCCCTTTCTCAGTTCCTCTGCTTGTGTTCCCTCTCTGACTGTGTTTCTATCAAATAAATAAATAAAATCTTAAAAAAAAAAAGAAATCTAAATCACAATAAAATCATCCTATATGAACTTTGTTATTGTTTTGCTTCTCACAATGCCTATGCTTTGCTAGGAATTGATATTTGTTTATGATGTGAGTTATAAGTCAATGTTCTTTTATTTATATGGCTATCCAATTTGCCCACCACAAGTTATTGAAAATAACATTATTTTTCCACTGCTCTGCAGAGTACCTTGTCATAAATCAAGTATCCATTTTTTTGTGTTCTCCTGTTTTTGTGCACTCTCAAGTTTCATTCATACATTCTCCTTCCTTGTACCAATGTTACACTGTATTAGTTGCTATGTCTTTATAATGACTCTCAAGTCTTGTGTCGTATGTCTTTCACGTTCTTTTCCAAGCTATTCTTAGCTTTTGCACTTCTATAAATATTCAAGAATCAGCTTCTCAGTCTCATCAAAAAGCAAGCAAGCAAACAAACAAAATGTCTCCTGGGATTTTGAATGAGAATGCTTTGAATTAAAGATTAAATCTGTGGGAAAACTGACATCTTTACAGTACTGATTACTCAATTACCCAATAATCCAGGCACACAGCATACTCCTATTTGCTTTTATTTATTCTTAACCATGCTTTACAGTACAGATTTTGTACATTCTATTTTAAATGAATTTGTAAGTATTATTTTTTATGCTACCATAATCTTCATTATTTACAAAAAGTTCATGTTTGAACTGTTTGTCGTAGGAACTACAAAAATAAAATGAATTTTTACATATTGACTTTGCCTCCAGCAAACTTTGACCTGTAGATTTCTTTTGGATGCACACACATACTATCTCTGAACAATGGCAGTTTTATTTATTATGCCCAAATCCTGTGCTTTTCACTGGTTGGGTCCCTCAGTACAATAATGAACAGACATGGTAACAGTGAACATACTAGTCTTGTTTAGGGCTCAAGGATAAAGTTGTCAACATTTCACCACTAAGTAAGTGTGTGGTTTGCTAATGGATTTTTAAAAACATATTCTTTCCTTTATAACAAATTTCCCTTTTACTTCATGCTGCTAAGAATTTTGCTTTTGAAATCATGCATGGATGTTCAAATTTATCTCTGTCTCTCTGCACCAAGATGATTGTGTACTTTTCCCTGTTTATCTTATTGGTTTGTTGGTATATTACCTTGCTTTCTTGAACGTGTGTGAGACTGGCATTATTTCCTAACTGTCTGGTAAAATTCATTTATTTTTATAAGCCCAGATTCTCTTTGCCAAAAAGTGTTTAATACCAAATTCATTTTAGTTGATACAGAACTATTCAAATTTTCTTTTCTTTTTTTCAGTTTTAGTAATTTGGTTTTTTCCTAGCAATTTGTCCCATTTTGTGTAATTTCCAAATTTTTTGGCCTAAGGTTGTCCATCTTTTCTATCTTTTTAATATCTGTAATATCTGCAGTAATATCATGCTGTTTTAATCCTACTAGTTACATGCAAACATAGGATTTAGTATACTTAGTTATATAGACTTAATTTTTATACAGCGGTATATCTCAAAAAACCATTAACGACATCAAATATTCTTTTATTGCAACACCTTGAACTTTTTCATGCCATGCTACCTATTTTTCAAATAAAATCGTATTTTTATATTTCAATATAGAAACAGAAAAAATGGAGGTACCCTGATTAAAGCAAAGTGAACGGGGTGGTTTGGATTTCCCCAAATACTTGGTCTCCCTTTTGTTTGAGGTCTTCTACACTGAGAATTATTTTCTATATCATAAAACATTACATATCGATGTATGTGCAGTTTTACCCACCTTCCCTTGTTGGATGCTACTAATCCATTAAAGATAAAGTTTTGTGCACACATTTTTTAAAATTTATTTTTTTAGTGGTTTAAAACGAACATTTAGCTAACAATTTTTCAGATCATAATTTTTTTTATTATGTTCGAATAGCCAACATAATTTTTGATCCAGTGTTGAGTGCTTCATTAGCTGTGTATATCACCACCTTCCTGAGCAGGCAGCTCATGGCTCTGCGTCCTAACCGGGCACGGGGCGCTCCAGTCCCAAGCAGGTGACAGCAGCAGCAGCTGACCACCAACCCCTCCCTGTGTGGTGGGCAAGACAGCATTGGAGATGGGGGGAGGCTCCAGACCCGGCGGGTGAGCCTGGGGATGGGAGCAGCCACAGCGCTGGAAGGGAGTGAGGACCCACGGGCCTACCCTTGCCATGCTCCTCCCCATGTGCCAACTCACCCCATGCACATTTTAGATTAATGCTTTGGGATTAATTCCTTGAAATGCAATTGCTGGGCAAAAGGTTAAGTACAGTTTTAAGACTTTAAGATTGTATTGATCAAATGCTCTTTAATTCATTCATTCTCTTTAAAAATGCTGTACCAACTTATGATCCTAGTGGTAGCATTGGGAGTGTTCTATTCTCCACACCTGTATCAACACTGGATATTATCATGGAGTATTTGAAAATATTGGAAGGGATATCATGCAGTCTTTAAAGATGACGATTCAGATCCTTCACATCTGGGAAAATACTTATGACAGCAGTCAATGCAAAAACCCCAGAACCCAACTACACAGTCAGGAAAAGATAGTGAAGTCACATAGTTTGGGGGTATTTTTCCTGTTTCTTCCCCAAATTTTCTTTAATCACACAGTTTTATAATGTGAGGGTTAGAGAAAAAAATCCAGTATGTGAGAGTATTGGCTCCTGTGTCACTTTTCAAAAGACTTAAATCACCCTAATAATTTCAAATAAGAAAGAATTTAAGATGGAGAATTAGGAGTTTACAATTGCTGACAGGTATGAAGGGTGTTTAGGGATGATTCTTGGAACAATGCCACAGAATCACCAGACATGGGAACTTTCAGGAATCTGGGTTCAGGAAACCACTGCACCAACTTTTGAATCCAAGATCACATGACCAGGGTGCCATGAAGGTGCAGAAAGCCCACCTTAGCTGTGAACCAAAGATCAGGAACTCATTGCTTATTTACTAGATGCAAGCTGCTGGATTTTATGATATTGAGGCTCCTACCAAATTCTGGCTGCCTCTATACTGACTGAGTCTAGCAAGGAGGTCAGAGATGGGTAAAACTCTAGCTGCAAGGAGGTCTGGGAATTTTTATCTTTATAGCTACCAAAGTACGGGATGGCTCTTGAAAAAGAGGTTGGATCAGCTGTTAAGCAAACCAATCTTCTACAGACCTTTTATTTCCTTGATGATTTGACACGGTAATAATTATGAATATTGTTAAGGATTTTCTCTGCCCTGCCTGATCATGCCCTCTCCCCTTCTCTGCTTTGACATGTCCCATGGGAGGTTGAACCTTATATTCATGTCCTCAATTATTTCTGGCTGCTAATCAATTTTGTCCAATAGCAAGTCTTGGAAGAAGTAACTTGACTCCCACCTTTCTGGGCTCCTTTTGGTAGTGGCTGTGTTCTCCCACCTAAGATGAAAACATCTGCTGCTGCATAGCTCTTACTGGATGTCAGAGTGCCCTCCACTTGCCTTCTTAGTTCTAGAAATATTAATGGCTTACTGTTGCTAAGCATTTTTAACCACTCCTTGTTTGTTCCCTTAATGTTACCCACAGATACGGAGTCGCTCCTTCACTTGACTCTCTTCAGTTACTTTGAATGTGCCGTCTTTTCCTGCCGGGAATGTGACTGGTATAATGATGGAGAAGACACAGCTTTTATTCCAAGGTGCTTCTGGCCAAGTAGATGAGATAAATATAGCTATCTGTTAAATTACTAGCTAGTATGAGTTCTGTCCTCCCCCTCGCCCCGCCCCCAAATTAATGTTTAAGTCCTAACCTGGAGTACCTTGGAATATAACTTTTTCAGGGATAGGGCCTTTAAAGTAATTAAGGTTGGCTGAGGCCACAAGGGTGATCCTACACTCTATTAAGCATAAATTGTAATCTAGTGTCACTACTGTCATAAGAAGACAAGGACACAGGGCTTGCATGAACAGAGGAAAGAGAGAAGACAAAGAAGATGGCCATCTGCAAGCAAAGGACAGAGGCCTCAGAAGAAAGCAAACCTGCCAAGACCTTGGACTTCCAGCCTCTAGAAAATAAGGTTCTGGTCTTAAGCCCCCCAGGCTATGATGGCAGTTTGTGATGGTAGCCCTAGAAAACTAATACACCGTCATAAAAGCCAAATTAAGAGTTACCTGTGGTGTTACTCTCAGAGGAGTTTGGGGTGGAGAGCTGAGGGAAGTACTCACTGAATTGTCTCAGTTGGAACTCAAAAGTTGGAGAGGATAGTAGTACCCACCTCACAGTATTATGGGGATAAGAATAAAACACAGTGTCTCAATAACTGTTGGATAGCTTTGGATGTTATGAAAACACACAGCTTAACTCCTAGACCTGGGTTTGGAATGATTTCTTGACTTCCTGTGGACTACCCTTTCAATGCTTAGGTTTGTTCTGATGTTTCAAAGTCCTAAATTCTTAGTGTACTTGAGTTCCACTTGGTTCTCAAGACCTTCCATCCTCGGCCTCATCTCTTAACACCCAACTCTGGCCTTGTGATGGTAGCCTCTAAGAGGCTTGCTGTGATCCTTACTTCCTGGTATTCATGTCTTTGTAAGTCTTCTTCAACAATGAATCAGGGTGGACTGCATGACCCACTGGAGTAGAACAGAGAGGATAGTATGTGGCTTCCAAGCGCAGGTCATAAAAGACACTGATGCGTATGGTATTGGGATCACTAGCTTTGGGGCAAGCCAGCCACCATGCCATGAAGATACTCAAGCAGCTCCGCGAAGAAACCCACGTGAAGAGGGAGACACAGGCCGCCTACCAATTTGCCAGTCACATGCATGAGCTGCCTCGGAAGCAGATCCTTCAGCCCCGAGATGACTAGTCTCAGCTGATTTCACAGTTATTTTATTAAAGACTCTGAGCTAGAACTGCCAGGCAAGACAATCATAAATTTCTGACCATGGAACTGAGAATAAATGACCTTTTTTTTTTTATGCCTGTAAGCCATTAACTTTTTGGTTTGTTATAGCATTAGAAAACTAGTACAGTATTTCTAACCTTCGACCTGATATACAGCTCTCCATATTTTGCCTCTTCTGACATTTTTACACTGCTCTTCTCACAAAACAAAGGCAGACTAATGGTAAGTTGTTGTTTGTACTGTTTTTTAAGATGCACTTTTTCCTTCTTGCCAATCCTACAAGACCCAGCTCAATCTCCATCTCTTTGAAGCTTTTCTTGACTATTATACTTTGAGTCTTCTTCAATAGCTCATCATTGGTATCTCAGAAGTAATTTACTGTCTCATATAATTTGTTATTTCACACATTTGTAAAGATAAAGATGATGTAAATTTGTTTCCCACAAAACAATGCATCTAGCATAACACCACACATGTACGGGCTAATCTAGTGAAATAATTTAATTTTCAGTAAGAAAATTCGGTAAGAAAATCCCATCTAGTAGAACTGAAATGTGAGACAACAGTACTTTCTTCTTAGTCTGAATTCCAGAATTATTGTTTTGTCTAAGGACTGGAGTGAGCGACTTTTGGTCTCATTGTTTTTACAAAGTCTTTACAGAATTATGGGCAGAAAACATGAACAGATCCTTCTCCATAGAAGACATACAAACGGCCAACAGACACATGAAAAAATGTTCATCATCATTAGCCATCAAGGTAATTCAAATCAAAACCACACTGAGATACCACCTTACACCAGTCAGAATGGCCAAAATTAACAGGACAGAAAACAACAAGTGCTGGAGAGGCTGCGGAGAAAGGGGAACCCTCTTACACTGTTGGTGGGAATGCAAGTTGGTGCAGCTGATTTGTTTGCTGAGAAACAAACTGAAGGTTTTGGAAGGGAGGGGAGTGAGGGGATGGGTGAGCCTGGTGGTGGGTATTAGGAGGGCAGGTATTGCATGGAGCACTGGATATGGGGCATAAACAATAAATCTTGGAACACTGAAAAAATAAATTATTTTTAAAAAGTAGTTTTAGAGGTATATAGGATATGTGTCTCACATACACAAGGGAAATTTAAAGCACAGATAATTAAATAAATGTGTTAAGGTCATAACACGTGATAATAGTCAAGGCCACAACCTGAGAGTAGCAAATGAAATTCTGTTAATAAGACACTGTGCCTCACCCAGCAAGAATCTAATAATCTTTGTTTCTGTTAGCGTACTGTCTCCCCCTCATGCCAATTTAATGGTTCCTGAAAGACAAAAGTTATGGCTAGCACAAGTAGAAACATGTTTCACTGTTAGAAAATGGCTTCGACACTTTAATTTTAGAAGAAAACATAATTTTGGAGTAGAGACTGCCAATATATTTCAAGTTAAACCTTAAAATCATTGCTTGGTATATGTGTAACAGGCACCCAGATTAATGAATTAACGTTGGTATCCGTCAGGGTTTACTAAACAGGCCAACAGAACTGACTGATGGTCTGCCTGCTCATCCAGCCATCTACCCATCTATTTATGGGAGGGATTTATTTTAAGGAATTGGCTCACACAATTGTGGGCACTGGCAAGTTTGAAATTTGTAGGGCAGGCTGGCAGCCTGGCAATCCAGGCAGGATTTCTGCCTCAAGACTGTGGTGCAGAAATCCTTCTGTGGGAAATCCCAGCTTTTGCGCTAAAATCTTCAATTCATTGGATGAGGCCTAGCTACATTACAGAGTGGTGTCCTTTAATCACATTTACAAAATAGCTTCACAGCAATATCTAGTGCTTGAACACACAAACGGGCACCATGGCCTAGCCAACTTGATACAACCCTCACAATACTGCATTTGAGAAAATGGGGCTTTTTTGGGGATCTGATTTCTTTTTTGAACACTGTACAACCTTCACATTGAGTGTTTATATGTTCTGGGCATCACATAGAACACAAAATCAGAGAATATTATGCTGAGAGTTAGTAACCAACATAATCACTGTAATAGTAATAAAACCCTGTTCTCATCAAATATAGAAACACATCTTAGAAACTTAGTTTTCTACACATGCTTATTTTATTACAAAATTTTTTTTTATTATTAAAAAAGGGAAATAAGGGAGGAATGTTACCATCACACTAATAAAATGCTTCCTATCACGGACTCAACTTTTAAATATGCAATGACATATCCAAAGAATTGCCAGGTTATTCTCTATAAAACTCTCCAACTAAAAGTGCAAGTCAAAAGTGTTTATCGGAGAAAGCAGCTTTTTTCCCAAAGAAATAATATGCAAATAGAAGTGTCATCATTTACAAAGTGACAGAAACACAGATCAGGAGTGAATGATCTCAAAGAAGATAACCTCACATTCCCCAAACTCCCCGAATACAATCTTATGAGTCAGAGTTGCAAAATCCTGGCATGAGTAGGCCAAAGAACCCACGTGGTCATTCTTGAGGGTATTACGGAGTACTGGAGATGTTTGAAAACTCTCACAGATATTGAAAAGTCCAGCCAGTTATCATTTCCCAAATCATGTTTCACATATAAAAAGTATTTTCTGATGGAAAAGGCTGCCTGCAGACCCTTATTTACTGGCCTTCTACTCAGCAAAAGGCTGGGAGGACTTGGCGGAATGAAGGCGTGACAAGGGCATATGCACGTGGCCACAGTTCCAGAGGTTTTTCTTACTGAGTTAGAGTGTGGTGATTTTATTTTAGCATGATCTAGTGAGATCTTGGTGGCAGAAAAGGAGTCACCCTATGGAAGGAGGGCTGGGGAAGTACAGCTGGCCCTTGAACAAGACTTAGGGATGCTGACCCCTTCCTTGCACAATCAAAAGCCTACATGTAACTGTTGATCTCCCTAACACTTAACTACTAATAATCTTTTATTTGTCAGAGAGGGAGGGGAGAGAAAGAGAGAGAAAGAGAGAAAGAAGGAGTGCGCAAACAGGGGCAGCAGCAGGCAGAGGGAGAAGCAGGCTCCCCACCGAGCAAGGAGTCCAGTGTGGGGCTTGATCCGAAGACCGTGAGATCATGACTTGAGCCAAAGGTAGACACTTAACTGAATGAACCACCCAGGCGTCCCTAACAATCTACTGTTGACCGGATGTCTTACTGAAAATATAAACAGTCAACTAACTCATACTTGGTGTTATGTGTATTATATACTGTATTCTTACAATAAATAAAGCTAGAAAAATGCAGAGATTATGCTGAGTGAAATAAGCCCAGCAGACAAAGTCAAGTATTATATGGTTTCATTTACTTATGGAGCATAAGGAGTAACATGGAGGACAGTGGGAGAAGGACAGAAAATGTGAACTGGGGTAAATTAGAGAGGGAAATGAAGCACGAGAGACTTTAGACTCTGAGAAATGAACTGAGGGCTTTGGAAGAAGGGAGGGGGTGGGGGGATGGGTGGACTTAGTGGTGGATATTAGGGAGGGCACAAATTGCATGGGGTGTGGGGCATAAACAATGAATCTTGGAACACTGAAAAATTATATATATACACACACACACACACATATATGTATATATATATATCTATATATATATATATGAAAATCATAAGGAAAATACATAGAGTATTTTTAGTACCTTTAGAGTACTGCTATTTACTGAAAAGAATCTGTGAATAAGTGGGCCCACACAGTTCAAACCTATATTGTTCAAGGGACATAGTAAATGGCAGAATTGGGTTTGTTTTCTTTATTTAGAAAGACCCTAAGGAAAGATTAGAAATATATATCTCTTTTTTTCATTTTTAAAGATTTAAATATTTTATTTATTTACTTATTTGACGGAGAGATAGATCACAGGTAGGCAGAGAAGAAGAAGCAGGCAGAGAGAGAGGGGGAAGCAGGCTCCCCGCTGAGCAGAGAGCCTGATGCTGGCCTCGATCCCAGGACCCTGAGATCATGACCTGAGCCGAAGGCAGAGGCTTAGCCTACTGAGCCACCCAGGCGCCCCAGAAATATAAATTTCTATGTCTTTCTTGGTTCATAGTCTCAATATCCAAACTGACTAGTTACAGTCTTGAAACCAAATTGTTTGAAAAGTTTTATTTGGCAGCAGAAAATATCTACAATTGGATCTTGACAAAAAAAAGCTGTGCAAGACGGGGAAAATAAACACACATAAGATTTTGCTGTTGAAATTTGGGATGATTATTAGCAACTGATTCAGGTCACAACGACTTACACAAAGCCATGTCTTCTTAGGTAAAGAAGGTAGAAGCTACGTTAATCCCTTGACCAAACAGTTTGTTGAAACTCACAACAGACGTTATAATGAACCTAAAGAAAGTTAAGTTCATGGAAGAGAAGACAAACTAAATTATTTCAAGCTGTAGTAATACAGAAACATATTTAGTCAGAGTAAAAACCAATTATTTCCATAACCTGGCAATTAGCTTTTCATCCTATCAAGTCTATAATGTCAACATTATTCATTTACACCAGGGCTTTCATCTCAGAGCTGTGAGTATTTTAAAATACATACAGATTTACAAATAACATATCAGATGTTACTATCAGTCTTGCCCTAAGATATGTATGTATATATATGTCTCCCTCCCTGTATCCACTTGATTTGGTCATATGTACAATCCCTGCCATGGACCTAATTGCTTATTTGATAATAAAGGACAAGACCCACCAGAATGACCCAAAGTCAGGATTAGGAGGGATGGGCTCACCTTGTTGTCTCTAAAACTTTATAGGCTCTGTAGTCATTCAAAATACGAATACCAATACTTTCGGTGGGCCAAAGAAAGAGGCACTAAGAGCGTTTGAAAGCATCTAGGAATTATGATCACTGTCTATGGTATGGTGTAAAGGCATAAAGTAGCTAACGTTTTAAAAGATATCAAAAATACTGTTTTCGTTAACGGGAGATAAACAGACAACTTTCTAGTAGTAGAAAAAGAAAAGCAAACACTGTATTCAATTTCCAGTTTAAATGTCTTTATGAATATGAAGATTGTCACCCCTGTTAATTACAGCGTCCAGAAGAATTGACTTATGACCTGAATGTGCAAGTATAGCAGTGTCTCTCTATCAAATTTAGCATATGACTGAATACAATGCTATACACACACACACACACTCATAGCAGTACCTTATGGAATTCTCTAAAATGCTCACAGTAGCTTATCTGCTATTGATGAAGATGTATAGAGTGTAGAGAAAAACCACCTTTTATAGCTTACTAAGTGATACCTTCTGTGGGTTAAGTAGTTTTAAATTATTCAAGTTTAAATTTCAATTTTTAAAAGCAGAACTGTGCTTTGGTATTCAAACCTTCATAAAATTTTACAGTTTTTCAAAGTAAGAAATAAAAATATACAACATCAAACATGTGGGAGAAAAAGACCTCTGACTTATGATATAAGTGTCACATGATTACCCAGTGGTTTCCAACTCTTGCCTGACCAAAACTCAGCTTCCTGGAGGTGATTAGGGTTTTAAAATTTTTTTGTTTTTACAAATATGTGTTTTTAAAACAATAAAAATGCACATTCTAATGTGTTCCATACTTCCCACACTTTTTTTTTTTTTTTTAACCACACTGAAGACTGTGTATGCATTTAACTTCCACTACAAGTATAACTTGTTTTTTTAAACCCTGGAAGACAACTTCAGTTATCTCTAATTAAAGATCCTTCTGAGATGTGTGCTTAAAACCTGCTATTATTTACACTTACTTAGGTTGGCGTGAATCAAAACTTTCTTGATAATATGTAAATAAAACAAATTGGCTGCTGAAGTTTTTGCCAACTCTATAATGCCAATTACACATTTGTGTTACTTGCAATTTTATTCCTAGTAATGGATGAAGGTAAAGAAACTTAAATGTGAACCCCAAATATTTACATTGATAAAATAAACTTTTCGGGCTTTATGTATTGGGGTCACACAAAATTTTATTGAAGAAAGACTCGATGGCTAAAAAAGTCTGGAAAATATTGTTCCATAAGAAACTGTCTTTTAATTTGTTAAAACAATGTTTTAACGTGATTTCATTCTCTAAAACAAACTGCCTAATATATTCCAATTCTTAAATTATTCTGTACAGTGGGAAAACTTCTACAAATTAGACTGCTGCAGGTCTTCAAAAATGATAACTTGTAAAAAGTTGAAAAACCACACTAAAAAAGTCAGTGTATTTGCCTTAGACTCTTGATGGGCAGCTTTAAACAAGATTTTTGAATTAATCTTAATTCAAAAATTCCACTTTTGAATTAATAATATATTTAGTGACCATACTTACTGTTGTGTTCTAAATCTGAAAATACTCTCATTTTCCACATAACACAATTTAGCAACTTCACCCATCAACTGTGTTGTGTGTTTTAACAGTTTAGGCACATTTCAATAATTCTGGATTTTATTTTGTGGTTTCATTATAAAACAGCTTATGCACACCAAATTCAAACAACTTTTTTATTTAAAAATCCACCTGAAAATTCATTTCTGGATTTTAGTTTGTGTTTAAAAAGAAGCAAACATTTAAAAGCATCAAATGTTACTCGTCTACAATTCATCTTGTTATGAAAATTTTTTAGTTCATTAATTGGGGAAATAAAACCATTACTTTGATTAGGCACAGTACTATGGCCAAGAGACCAGATAGCAGGGTACATCTATGTACTCGGGCAACAGTTAGAGGTCTGAATGGAGGGAATCATACCTCAGCTGTGGGCATGCCTTATCTCTGCCCCCCCTCCAAAAACTGTAAGTCTCAAATCAGTAAGAGATTGCATGTAACTTAGTTAAAAAACAAGCAAACAACTATACCTTCTTTCTAAATTACACTGCAAAGCCAAAACAGATAAATACAACTGTAGCCTCACTACATAAAATTTGTGGTTTTGATATCCATGTCACAGGACCATATTATAGGTGAGACAGAATTATATAATTCCTCTGGTCATTTCAGAAATCTGGTTGGAAGAGGTCCATGACTATAAGATTTCACATTATAGCAATGTTTCAATATTTCTCGAATTAGGGCAGTGAACAGAAATCACAGTACAAAATCTTTAATTCTTTTACTGGAAAAGCAATAGGAGCTACATATGAGAATCACTTATAGAACATCTATTTTTTAAAAAAAATGTAGATATAAAATATTAATTGCATAGGGATTTAAATATAAGGCCAAGAAGAATACAGAGTAAAGTTAAAAAAATCATAGAAAGGGCACTATGGTGTCAAAAGATAGAATTTCATTCTTAAGAGTAATAAATCTGAATTACTGTCTAATTAAAAAAAATCACAGTATGTTGCTATAACTAACAGTGAATGTTTCATTAGGCCCAAACTGGAAACCAATATTAGGACTTACAAGAACACATCTAAAGCTCATTGCCTAAATCTGATCAGTGTTATTAGCACATCAGTGCCTGGTACGTACCTGATTAGTTATATAACCTGTGTTTTGCAAATAATATAAAGTCTACTACACGTTAACAAGTGTGAGAGCACATCGTCACTGCATGCTGTAAGTGATCGGTAGGCTTACTTGACACTGTAATAATTCAGGCTTTCCAAGGTGCAAGATCCCACCTGGTAGAATCTTCACTCAATGAACCAAAAAAACTGTGATTAACAAAATATAATAAAGTTCCACCACTGAAAACTAAACGTACGTGAACCAGAGAATTAGTTCCTGATACCAGTACATATATTATCCCCAGCATTTTGGAAGGCAGTGAATGATGAGTCCAACTGTACTCTGTAGTTTAAGCTACTGGATATCACCTGAAGTTTCAGGTAGAAAGGTAAATAAGTTGTGGATCTACTTCTCATTTTAATTTTGTTAGAGTGCAGTTTAAAGAGCAATTCCCAAATCTAAAAGTAGCTTAGTTAACTTAGTATTGTTATATACAGTAGTGTGAGGAAAAACAAGAACTCCCAAAGGAATTATGTTAAGGAACATTTGGGAATACCCAAACCAATATTTTAAATGAAAAAGTGCATAAATACAGTAATACTACTAGTGAGTTAACTATGGAACAAATGTTTCTCTGGGAGCTAAACCATACTATTTTCCCATATTATTTACATGTTATGAATTGCTCAGATTCCACAAAGCACCATTTACAGTCTAAATTGTTTGATTATGTCTGAAAGGTCCTTTGACTTCAATTCTACTCAGCTGAGGATCTACCTAGAATAGAAGTGTCAAGTCACCTTTAGTCAAACAGGATTTATCTTCTCGATTCAGTTCTCTTTTGTTCAGAAACAGTGAAGCAATATTTTCATTTCACAATCTTGGCTGGTGTTTCAGATTCCGTGGACTGCCTCCCATCTGTCCAGGCTTCCCGGGTGCTCTTTAGAGCCAGGGTCTTCTGTTGGTCAACCACAACATAATCTACTCTCTCATCAGCTACACTGCTGCCCGAGCCACTGCTCTTTTGCTAAAAGCAAAAAAGAACACCATAAAGCCCCACATATAAAAGAATTCTGAGTGAAATTGTCTTAAAATGCAAGACACTCACATGCTGTGAATAACTTGAAATTCTATTGGAACACACACACACACACACACACACACAATAACCTCAATTTAAAAATGTTGTTTTTTCCCTAACTGTACAGTTTTCCCCTTAAATTTAAAATCACTATATATAAGAATGCAGACTAATGCTCCCAACACAGATGGAATTCTTATAAAATAGGGATCACAGACCCCTGGTTCATCTTAAGATACATGGCTTGCTTCTACCTTTAACATAAGCTTCACTTTTTCAAGTCCTGAAAACATGTATCAGTGTTCACTTTCAGAGCTAAAAAGTGGTTTTTGAAAAGCAGTATTTCAAGAATGGTGAACTACAGAGGCTGACAGGATCTCTTGCCCCCCCCCCCTTTTTTTTTAAATATTATTTATTTATTTGAGGGAGAGAAAGAGAGAGACTGTAAACAGGGGGAGTGGCAGAGGGAGAGGGAGAAGCAGGGTCCCTGCTGAGCAGGGAGAAGGGCCGTGGGATCACGACTGGAGCCGAAGGTAGATGCTTAAGAGGATGAGCCACCGAGGTGCCTCAGGACCTCTTACTTCTAAAACACAACTAAATAGTAACTTAAGAGACATATAATTTTTAATGCATTGCCAGGCTCTCTAGAAAGTAAGAGAAATACCCAAGGTGTGAGAGAAACAGAGGACAAAGAGCTGCTCAAGGTAAACTTTACAGTCATCTTTAGGACGAATGTCGATGTCGGCGATGCAATCAGGAGGCCCTGGGTGGGAAGGCGTGCCCAATCTGAGACCATCCTGCTAAGCTAGGGACCTCTGAAGGGAACTGAGGTGGTCCCAGAGTGCTTCCCAGCAGAAGAAAATACAAATCTATTTGGAAGGAAATTTAGGTCTGCAGGATTCCCACAGATATGGCCCGTAAAATTAATTTGCAGGAAAACATATAAAACATGGAAGGAAAAAAGCTATCAAGAGTGAGCAGAAATAAAAAACATAGATTCAGACCGCCAAGGACTTCAGATATTGAAATGACAATAAAGTATGTATAAAATATTTAAAGGAATCAAGAAAACTAAAGGAATCAAGAAAAATAAAAGGAGTAAGAAACTATTCAAAACAGCTACGTGTATTTAAAAAAACATGCAAAATTTCATTTTGGAAATAAAAATAAAATTGCTGAAATTAAAAATTAAACAATGGGTTAAACAGAACAACTGAGAATTGGTGAACTTGGTGACAGATCTAACAAAATTATCCAGGTAAGCACAAAGAGATGAATAGAGAGAAAATATGAAAAAGTAAAGAGGTATGGAAAACGGAATACGTTCTAACTGATCTATAGTAACCTATAACTTATCCTCTTAAATGAGAGGATAAGAGGAATGGCTGAAAATCTGTATCTGAAGAGGTAATTAATAGAAAAAAAGAGAGAGATAATGACTAGGACTTTTCCAGAATTGATTTAAAAAAATACAAATCCAGAAATAAAAACAGTACAACTTCCATCAAGCATGATAAATAAAAAGGAATCTATGTCTAGATACATTGTCGTAAACCTGAAGAATACTAAAGTTACAGAAAAGATCTTAACATCAGCAGATAAAAAATATACATTATCTACAAAGGAACTATAATTAGAATGACAGCATACTCTTTAACAGGAACAAAGGAAGCCAGACAATAGTGAACAGTATCTTCTATGTGTTTTATTGCCATTCAAGAACTGTGAACTCAAAAAACTTTTTCAAGAAGAAGGACAAAATACAGATGTTTCACTCAAACAAAAATTGTAAGAATTTACCACTAACAGATGCCCCCGCCCCCAAAAGAGGAACTTCTAAAAGATGTATTTCAGGAGGAATAAAAAATGATTAACTGGGGGCATCTGCGTGGCTCAGTTGGTTAAGCATCCAACTCTTGATTTCAGTGCAGGTCATGATCTCAGGGTTGTAAGATCGAGCCCTGAGTTGGGCTCCATGCTGGATGTGGAGCCTACTTAAGATTCTCTCTCCCTTGGGGGGCCTCGGTGGCTCAGTGGTTAAACCTCTGCCTTCAGCTCAGGTCATGATCCCGGAGTCTTGGGATCATGCCGCGCATCGGGCTGCCTGCTCGGTGGGGGGACCTGCTTCTCCCTCTCTCACTCCTGCTGCTTGTGTTTCTTCTCTGGCTGTGTTTCTCTCTGTCAAATAAATAAAATCTTTAAAAAAAAAAAAAAAAAGGATTCTCTCTCCCTTGCCTTCTGCTCTTCTCCTCACATGCTCCCCACCCTCCTCTCTCTCCCTCTCTCAAGAAAAAAAGAAAAGAAAAAATGATTATGGGAGGAAGGGCTAAAATGCAAGAAGAAATGACAAGAAGTTTGTAAATATGTAGGAAAATTAAGTAAGTACTGTCTGTACTATAAGAATACTACTAATAGGGACGCCTGGGTGGCTCAGTTGGTTAAGCGACTGCCTTCGGCTCAGGTCATGATCCTGAAGACCCGGGATCGAGTCCCACATCGGGCTCCCTGCTCGGCGGGAAGCCTGCTTCTCCCTCTCTCACTCCCCCTGCTTGTGTTCCCTCTCTAGCTGTGTTTCTCTCTGTTAAATAAATAAAATATTAAAAAAAGAAAAAAAGAATACTACTAATAATACTAGTATGTAATATGTAGATTTAACAGAAGGAAAAAACAAACTTTGGACAAAAACAGAACATAAGTCAGAAGGGGAGTAATGTGGAGCTAACAATGGAAAAAGAATGAAGACAATGATTAACTTCAGATTTTGTTAAGCAAGCACTTCAACAGTAACCACTAAAAGAGAAGTATATAATTTCTCTATCATTAAAAAGGAAAAAATTAACTTAGCTCTATAACTTTGTTAATTATGATTTAAGAAACAATATTAAGTAACAGACTTGACTAAATGTAAATGAAACATACTAATAACATTTCCCCAAAGGAAACATGATTCTGTGGGTTTAAAAAAGGTGAGCTAAAAGAACGAGATTTCACTTACCTTACGTGGTGGTGTGGACTTCCCAGAATCTAAATCCAGATCTAGGTATTCCACTTGTTTGTCTCCTTTGGGCTTGACCATAGGACTGCTTCTTCCATCAAGACTATTACTGCCAAAAAGATTCTGAAAATGATAACACAACAAATCAACTGCTTATTTTATTTGTCATCTACTAAAACCAAAATATTTCTTTCAAGAGGATATGGTTTAAAACAATGTCTGCTTAGAAAGTACAACTTAGTTTAGAGCAAGTTAAAAGTAGTTTCATTAAGTCAAATGGTTCAAAGTAAGACTGAAATATCAAGCTAGTTAGTTGCAAGAGCACCACCTGAACATTATTAAAATGGTATCTTTATTCAATTATATTTTTAAACTACTAGATCCTTTCACTCCTTGCTTTCTAATTAAAATTTTTAAAAAGTCCTATATTTTATTTAAAAGCTTTCATGTTGGGGCATTGGGTGGCTCAGTCAGTTGAGCAACTGACTCTTGGTTCCAGCTCAGGTCATGATGTCAGGGTCATGGGATTGGCTCTGTGTTCGGTGGGGAGTCTGCTGGAGTCTCCCTCTCCCTCTGTCCCTCCTCCTGCTTGCTTTCTTGCTCTTAAATAAATAAATAAAAGCTCTCACACTGAAACTAGTTTAGAATACGTATGTTAACTAAAGGCTATGAACAATTATTGCACTGACAAAGTCTGTTTTCTTTCAACCATCTGGAATTTTTACCACTTCATTTCTTCTGTCTTCTCTTCAGTCTTACTTATTCTGTCTTAACAGGAATTGTACAACTGAAGAACTACTCTCTAAAAAAAGATAAAGGAAAAAGGAAGCTAGTAAATGATAAAAATAAAAAAGGCTGAGACAGAAAAATGCGAAAGCAACAGGGTGTTAGGAACTTGAAGATCAATGCTGAATAAGAAGGAAAGTACGACATGAATGTATACCCCTACATATACCCTCTATACTAATTATGGCAGTCCCAAAGTGTGCCAACAAATGCCTTGTTTTCCTACCTTGCTGCTTTCAACCTCACCTAGAAATGTTCTGGATTTCTCATAGTCAAGATGATATATAAATTCATTAGCAGCTTCCATCCTTGTGTCTTCTATCACATACAATGAATACTCACATATTATCTCATACTTTTGAAGAAAACCATAATGATGTAATATACTTAAAATTTATACTTGTCATAATGAACAAAACAATTTGGAAACTCCATAAACCTGGTTCTGTTCTTTTTTTTTTTTTTTTTTTTAAGAGAGTAATAGAGTGTGGGCGTGCATACCAGCAGGGGTGGGGTGGAGAGAGAGGGAGGAAAAGAATCTTAATCTTAAGCCCCATGCCCACAGCACAGCTTGATCTCCGGACCCTGAGTTCATCATGTGAGCTGAGACTGAAACGAACAGTTAGATGCTTAACCAACTAAGCTACCCAGGCACTCCCTGCTGATTCTTTCATATTGCTGCTCCTTTTCTTTAAGCTCAAGTTAAAACCCAAACAGAGTAAACTGTGATTTAGGGAAATGAAATTGCCAGAAAAATACTGAATCTATTTCCTCATTTGAAGCAGGGCTGCCAATAGCCTCTGTGAAACATTTTTGTGAATCAAAAAAAGGTACTCCTGTCTATGGATCTACACAGATCTGTGCCAGGGTCCACGGCCGGGTGAGCAGGACATGGCCTGAACTCCATGCATCTACAGACACAATACTGTGCAGTCTACTGTATATCACCGCACACAGTGTATTTATGCAATGAGCACACTGCAGGACTGAATGTGAGGGCTCAATTTGTAGGAACAGATTTTTAAACCAAATCTCTCAACTACTACTGATAAAACATTAAAAAATATTGATAATAACATGTAAGGTCCAAAAAAAGTAAGCAAGTTTTGTTGTTCACTTAGTACAATAGCTATTTCCCTCTCCGTTATTTTCCTAATTCGTAAAGAAACTGAATTTTTTTTTCTGAAAGCCTCTGTATCTCATTCTCACATAAAAAATCAAGGGGTGTGTGTGTGTGTGTATGTGTGTGTAAAATTTTGTATTCAAATGTAACCTGTGAAAGAACCCATACCTGGAATTCCCCTAATTGGAAATGCTTAGAGTTGTTCATAATATTGCAAGACTACGAAAGGAACCTATGAGCTCACATGATTTACACACTTAAATTCAACAAGTTGTTCCTAAAGAGAATTTCTCAGAATTGCTGGTTAAACTGTTTTCTGTCTAGTTATTATTAGACTTGGAAACTTTTTCATCTTTAAGTGTTGTTAAAATTTGGGTCCCTGCGAGGTAGTTCATTTACTCTTGATCTAATCTCAACTGGGAACAGCCTGTCTCTGCATTCTAGTCTTTAATCCAGTGTTTTCCCAAAACAGTTTAGAAAAACACTAAGATTCTAGGAGTGATCACAAATGTTCTGTGAATTAAAATTAAAAAAGCCAGTAGTGCTTTGCTTTTCTACAATTCTTTTTAAAGTACAGAAAACTGTTGAACGTATTTTTGTTGCTATTGTTATATAACAATATTTATGTCTTTAGTAGTGATGTACAGTCACCGAAATCTCAAGTGTCATATTAAGAGTTCATTTCATGAATGCCCAACTTTGGATCCCTGTGTAAATTAATAGGCAGCATCACGGTTTCATTAAATACCACCTGCTCTAAGATCACCATTATGGAAAATGTATCATGCTTTGAATCTTCAATGTACAGAATTTAGCTTTCATTGTAGGCATAAGCCAGATCTGATCTCATCCTGTCTCACCTTCTCCAAGACAATTTTTTTACTGAGCTCATGAGTCCAAGCATAATGAGAACTTGTGAATTTCTATGGTATTCCATTACGGCACTAACTCCCAAGAGGTATGGAAAACATTGCTGTAACTATCATATTCTTTTCTAAGAAGAGTTGTCCAGACTACAATGAACTTGCAGCCGGCAGCATGAGTGAATGGCAATGGTGGTTGGCTTTTCTGATGTTGTGGGTGACGGGGAGGCATGCGTGTGTATGGGACTTTCACCAGGAATTTTTGCTTATTTCTAACACTTAGGACCTAAGTACTTTAGAAAAGCATCAGCTGGCAGGCAAAGTACCTTTCTGGCTTAATATTATAAGATATAAAATAACAATTTTATTTTCTTAATTTCTGTTGACTTTCTGATTGTAATGTTTTTCTTTCTCCTGTTTTCTCTTAAACTAACACTAAGTCATGACAAATCACATTTCCAAACTTGCCTGTTACATGTCCTTTCCAAGATTTTTATGGTAATTTACTATTTTGGGCAAAAGGAAATTCTTTTAGTATCTAGAAAATAATTACTTTTGTAATTTAAAAAAATCTATTCAACCATGTAAACATAAAAATTGATGACAATATGTGCTCTGATACTGCACTGAGGATTTATGTAGACTTTTACCAGTCTATTTACTATGATGAGAAAAAATAAGTTAATAAAAATAAAACACCACTTACCAAATTGAAAAGTTGTGAATGTAAAAGCAGAAACCCATGAATAAAAATTGTTCTGCCTTAAAAAATTAGCGAAAGCATTATTTTTTTTTAAAGATTTTATTTATTTGACAGAGAGATTAGATCACAGGCAGGCAGAGAGGCAGGCAGAGAGAGAGGGGGAAGCAGGCTCTCTGCCGAGCAGAGAGTCTGATGTGGGGCTTGATCCCAGGACCCTGAGATCATGACCTGAGCTGAAGGCAGAGGCTTTAACCCACTGAGCCACCCAGGTGCCCCGAAAGCATTATTGGTATAGCTAGTTTGTATTCTAATCCAGGGGTGATGTAAACATTTTAAATTATCTTATTCATTTTGAACATATACATTTGATATTTTAAAGTTAATTAGTTTAAGCACCACCTCAAGCTTTTCAAATCACTTAATTTTTATGAGGAACCTGTTTTTGCTTAAAGTACATTAAAGATGTAAAACAAATTTGTTGATGGAAATGGACTTTGAACGTCTAGACTATCTCTTTAAAGAAAATAAAGTGACTAAAATGTTACCCATTCCAAAATTTGATATCGCATGTTTGCATATTATCCTGGCAGATACTACCTGGCTGTATCTAACATCTGCCTTTCCATCTCCCACATGAATGGGTTTTTAGCCAGGCCCACTGTTCCTCAGAACAAAGGATGTTTCCCAGTCCCTTTCATTTCTATGTGGCCACAGTGTGTATGGCAGTTTCTGAGAGCCTTCTTTAGAAGGCAGATAGGCTGTGCTCTATCCTGCAGCTTAGAATGTAAACTGCTGGTGCAGCACTCTCTTGTGCTATGAGCATGTGAGCCACACCCAGAAGATGGAAGATGGGAGAGCTAGAAGGGTTCAGATTCCCCAAAGACTCTGTAGAACAGGGCTCTGCCACAACAATCCTGGCTTGACTCTCTCTGGACTCTTACATAAGAAGAAATAAACATCTGTTTTAAGTCACTGTTATTTGTTTATCTTTTGTTACTCAAAGGTGAGCCTAATCATAATTGATATACTCATCTGCTAAAATACAAGTAACAGAGCAAGCTCTGAATCTGAACTGAGGGAAAACAAAAGCAAAATATATTTAAACATTAAAACCAGCTTGTATTCTTAAATATCTGAAGTATTTTCTGGCAACTATGTAATTTCTAGGGAACACAGGCTTGCTACAATTATAAAATTCTTGTGCCTTACGGTAATACAGCCAATCTGAAACACATTAGGTTTCTAATAGGTCTGTAATCTTTAAATCACATCTAAGGGTATATAACTGAAAGACTGTCAAAAGGCCTCCTATATAAGATCATTTCACTCTAAGAGTACAGTGGGCCTGGGGAACTGCATTATGGAATACTTCCAGTACATTTTCTTAAATATGTTCAAAAATCAAATACATCTTAGAAGAAATATAACCATAACATTTTTATGATTTTTAACTCATTTTAATCTACTTTATAGATACTGATATTACACACAGATGCTTTACTGGTTTTAAATTTTACCATATTATTATTTAAGAAGTATTTTAAAAAGCTGTCTTCTATCTTTTTTCCTTAAGTATATAAAGAAGGTAAGGCTACGATTTAGAGACTGGAAGGAAGGTCCTGGCCTGAAGGACTTGGAAGGTCCGCTTGAAAAGACAGAAGTGAAGATGCAGACTTTACGTACTGAGTCCTCGCTTGATAGGTTTGGGTTCATGGGAACGTAATTCTCTTCACTGTCATGGGAGTCGCTGCTTGAAGTTGTGCTATGCACTGAATCCGGTCGGGGAGACAAGGGAAACCTAGAGGAGCTAATTACAGAAACAACTGTTACAATCTTAAACCTGGAAAACAATTCCTAAAATCGCTTCCAAAATAAAAATGAGTGATAGTTTACATTCTTTCATAAATATTCACTAAAGTTTATAATCATTTATTGTACACATCTATTTTAAGGCAATTTATTGCATACATTCAAATGAACATAGTTCCTTGTGTGTGCATCAAGTTCCTTGTGTAGAACAAAGAAAGTACTGCCAGTGATTTGGGGGATAAGGAGAAAGTCACAGATATAAAAAAGGAATATTGAAGAGTTCCTAGTTAAAAAACACTAGCTATATGAATACATAAAACACAAACACATATTTAATGCAGGTTTGTAACTTCATATATTCTTTCATTTCCCTATAAATATTTTAAAAAATCTTGATTAAATAACCCCCACAAGAAACTGCCGTATTTTCCAATTTCTAAGGCTGGAAATTTCTAGCCTCAAGAACCATTTACACTCTTAAAAATGATTGAGAACCCCAAAGAACTTCGTTTATTTGGGTTATAACTATTTATCATGTTGCAAATAATAGAACATTTCTTAAAAATACAAGAGTAATAATCCAAGATGTTGGAGAAGTAGGAGACCTTGGTCTCGTCTGGTCCCAGGAATTCAGTTAGATAGCTATCAAATAATTCTGAACACCTCAGAACTCAGTAGGAGATCTAAGAAAAGAAAAGCTGCAACTCTACAAACAAAAAGCAACAACTTTCTGCAAGAATGACAAGAAGAAATACTCACCTCAAAAAAGAGAACAAGAGGCAGTACTCACTGCCAGGGACCTAATGAGCATGGGCATAAATAAGTAAGATGTCAGAACTAGTGTTCAAAATAATGATTATAAAGATACTTTATAATATCTGGGCTTGAAAAAAGCATAGATGACACTAGAGAATTCCTTTCTGGGGAAATAAAAGAACTAAAATCTAACCAAGTTGAAATCAAAAAGGCTACTAATGAGACGCAATAAAAAATGGAGGCTCTAAGTGCTAGTATAAATGAGACAGAAGAGAGAATTAGTGATTTGGAAGACCAAATGATGGAGAAAAAAGAACTCATAAGAAGAGGGAGAACAACTACTGGATCCAAGGATAGAATTCGAGAGATAAATGATACCAAAAGACAAAAAAATATTAGAATAATTCGGAACTCAGAAGAAGGAGAGAAAGGGGCAGAAGGTATATTGGAGCAAATTACAGCAGAGAACTTCCCTAATTTGGGGAAGGGAACAGGCATCAAAATCTAGGAGGCACAGAGAATCTCAAAAATCAATAAAAATAGGACAACACCTCAAAATATAATAGTGAGACTTGCAAATTTCAGCAACAAAGAAAAAATTCTGAAAGCAGCTTGGGACAAGAGGTCTATAACACAAGGGCAGAAGTATCAGACTGGTAGCAGACCTAGCCAGAGACCTGACAGTCCAGACAAGACTTGACATGATATATTCAGGGCACTAAACGAGAAAAATACGCAGCCAAGAATACTATATCCACTTAGACTGAAAGCTGGGGTGGCAATCCTTATATCAGATAAATTGGATTTTAAATCAAAGACTGTAATAAAAGATGAGGAAAGGCACTATATCATAATTAAAGTGTCTATCCAATAAGAAGATCTAACAATTGTAAATATGTACGCCCCTAACACGGGAGCACCCAATTATAAAGCCAATTAATAACAAAATAAAAGAAACACATTGATAACTAAACAGTAATATTAGGGAACTTTAACTCCCCACTCACTGAAAGGGACAGATCGTCTAAGCAAAAGATCTGTGGAAACAAGGGCTTTGAATGACACACTGGACTGGATGGACTTGACAGATACATTCAGAGCATTCCATCCTAAAGCAACAGAATACACATTCTTCTTGAGTTCCCATAAAACATTCTTCAGAATAGATCATATCCTGGTCACAAATCAGGTCTCAACCAGTATCAAAAGACTGGGATCATTCCCTGAATATTTTCCAACACAACTCTGAAAGTTGAACTCAATCACAAAAAGAAATCTGGAAAGAACCCAAATACATGGAGGCTAAAGAACATCTTACTAAAGAATGAATGAGTCAACCAGGAAATCGAAGAAGAATTAAAAAAAAATCATGTAAACAAATGAAAATGAAAACACAACTGTTTAAAATCCTTGGGATGAGCAAAGGCGGTCCTAAGAGGGAAGTACATAGCAATATAAGCCTTTCTCAAGAAACAAGAAAGGTCTCAAAATTCAACCTCACCTTACAACTAAAGGAGCTGGAGAAAGAACAGCAAATAAAGACTAAACCCAGGAAGAGAAGAGAAATAATAAAGATCAAGCAGAAATCAAGTGAAATAGAAACCAAAAGAATAGTAGAACAGATCAACAAAACTAGGAACTGGTTCTTAAAAAAGAATTAATAAGATTGATCAACCCCCCACCAGACTTATTGAAAAAGAAAGGACGGGATGCCTGGGTGGCTCAGTTGGTTAAGCGACTGCCTTCGGCTCAGGTCATGATCCCGGAGACCTGGGATCGAATCCCACATCGGGCTCCCTGCTCGGCAGGAAGCCTGCTTCTCCCTCTCTCACTCCCCCTGCTTGTCTTCCCTCTCTGGCTGTGTTTCTCTCTTTCAAATAAATAAAATCCTTAAAAAAAAAAAAAAGAGAGAGAAAGGACCCAAATAAATCAATCATGAGTGAAAGAGGAGAGATCACATCCAACACTGAAGAAATAGAAACAATTATAAGAACATATTATGAGCAACTATATGCCAACAAATTAGGCAATCTGGAAGAAATGGATGCATTCCTAGAGATGTGTAAACCACTAAAACTGAGGCTGGAAAAAACAGAAGACCTGAAGAGACCCATAACCAGCGAGGAAATTGAAGCAGTAATGAAAAATCTCCCTTGGGGCGCCTGGGTGGCTCAGAGGGTTAAGCATCTGCCTTCGGCTCAGGTCATGATCCCAGGATCCTAGGATCGAGCCCCATGTCAGGCTCTCAGGGAGCCTGCTTCCAGCCTCTTTCTCTACCTGCCTCTCTGCCTATTTGTGATCTCTCTCTCTCTGTGTCAAATAAATAAACAAAATCTTTAAAAAAAAAGAAAAGAAAAAGAAAAATCTCCCAACAAAAAAGAGCCCAGAGCCAGACGGTTTCTTCGGGGAATTCTACCAAACACTGAGAGAAGAATTAATACCTATTCTGAAGCTGTTTCAAAAAAATAGTAATGGAAGGAAAAGTTCCAAACTCTTTTTATGAGGCAGTATTGCCTTGATCCCAAATCCTGACAAAGACCCCAACAAAAAGGAGAATTACAGACAAGATTCCTGATGAACATGGATGCAAAAATTCTCACCAAGATATTAGCCAAGAGGATCCAACAGTACAGCAGAAAAAGGATTATTCACCATAACCAAGGGGGATTTATTCCTGGGACACAAAGTTGGTTCAACATCCACAAATCAATCAATGTGATACAGTACATTAATTTAAAAAAAGGACAAGAACCATATGATCCTCTCGACAGATACAGAAAAAACATTTTACAAAGTCCAGCATCCTTTCTTGATTAAAACTCTTCACAGTGTAGGGACAGAGGGTACAATTAAAGCCATCTATGAAAAACCCACAGCAAATATCATTCTCAACGGGGAAACACTGAGAGCTTTCCCCCTAAGGTCAGGAACATAGCAGGGTTGTCCACTCTCACCACTGTCATCCAACACAGTATTAGAAGTTCTAGCCCCAGCAATCACACAACAAAAGGAAATAAAAGGCTTCAAAATTGGCAAGGAAGTCAAACTTTCACTCTTGCAGAGTGATATGATACTCTGTGGAAAACCCAAAGGACTCCACCCCAAAATTGCTATATAGGAATTCAGTAAAGTGTCAGGATATAAAATCGATGCACAGAAATCAGTTGCATTTCTATACACTAACAATGAGATAGAAGAAAGAGAAATTAAGGAGTCAATACAATTTATAATTGCACCAAAACCCATAAGATACCTAGGAATAAACCTAACCAAAGAGGCAAAAGTTCTGTACTCAGAAAACTATAGACCACTCATGAAAGAAACTGAGGAAGACACAGCGAAATGGAAAAGCATTCCAAGTTCATGGACTGGAAGAACAAATATTGTTAAAATGTTTATGCTACCTACAACAATACATTGCAATCCCTATCAAAATATCAGCAACTTTTTTCACAGAATTGGAACAAGTAACCCTAAAATTCGTAAGGAACCAGAAAAGATCCAAAATAGCTAAAGGAATGTTGAAAAAGCAAACCAAAGCTGGTAGCATCACACTTCCAGACCTCAAATTCTATTACAAAGCTGTAATCATCAAGATAGTAGTACTGGCACAAAAACAGACACATAGATCAATGGAACACAATGGAGAGCTCAGAAATGAACCCTCAACTCTATGGTCAACTCATCTTCAACAAAGCAGGAAAGAATATCCATCCAAAAAAAGATGTCTTCAACAAATGGTGTTGGTAAAATTGGACAGCCACATGCAAAAGAATGAACTGGACCATTTCCTTACACCACACAAAAAATAAGACTCAAAATGGATGAAAGACCTGAATGGGAAATGCTGGAGGGGTAACTGGGTGATAGACATTAAGGAGGGCATGTGATGTAATGAGCACTGGGTATTATATAAGACTGATGAATCACTGACTTCTACCTCTGAAACTATTAACACATTGTTAATTAATTGAATTAAAAAATAGACTTATACATAAAAACAAACAAACAAAAACACCACAAGAGTACCTAAATATTTTCTATTTATTACCTGTCCCAGGGATATGATCAAACACTACGTAGACTCTGGAAAACTCCAGCAAATACTCATGAGAGAGGACAGCTGAATAGGCAAAAAACATCGTGGCATCTTAATGAGAATAGTTTTGACCTCACAGAACCGCAAAAAGGGGGGGTGTCCCAGACCATACTTTGGGAACCACTGTTCTGGTTATTTTCCATTTTAGTGAACGACCAAGGTACATATTTTAAACAAGGACTTACTCTCGAGCAAAACTCCTAGTGATGGGAGATCTAACTGGGGCTTGTAGCTCTTCCCATTCTGGCAAAGGTTTTATTTCTAAAGGCGCTGGCTTAACTGAAATGAAAGAGAGAAAAAGATGCTTCAGTATACAGAAATTTGGAAAACAAAACAAGATCCTCACTCTATCTCTTTACTTATATGTTATAGCCAGAGTACACCTAAGACCAGCTAGTTTCACACATGAAATGAGCTTTATGGATGTTATGTCATTTGCCCAAGGTTACATAGCTAAATAATTAGTGACAAAAGCTAAAACCAATGTTTCACAATTGTTGACTCAAAGTCTAAAACTCTACTACATTGCTTCTTAATTTAATATTTTATGAAAAAAAAAAACTAAATGAGAAGGGTAATATGATCCAATTCCCTTAGTTACTTGATATATACTTTTCATTGCCTCCTTATTTCCTTTTAAAAAAAAATAACTTGATCCCTAAGTATGGACCTTTTATTTTTTATGTAAAAACATTTCTACTCTTCAACACTGAAGCATTGGTTATACAACTATACATACAAAATGGTATATTGAAGGTATCATATACCAAACTTTGCTAAAATCAAAAACTGAAATAAGAACTGATCAACTCTTTAATTCAAACCCAGTCTGAAAACAAATAAAAGAAAGCAATAATCGTATTTTAAGACTCAAACTCAGCTCTGAGAAGCCATTATTAAAAATTACCTTGAATTTTTAGGTTATTTAACCAACAATATTCTTTATCAAATTAAATGATAATAAATACTAATATTCTTATTGGCTTGATTTATAAGTGGTCTTTGCTTAATTACCTTATTATTACAACAGACAATTACCACGCTAGTAAATACCATGCATTTCTCAGCCCTTAAAGAATGAAACATTTTTTAGAAGGTAACTAAATGAACAAAAGAACTAAAACTATATGTTAATATTAATTATATTTTGGGAGACTATTTAAACATAGTAGGTAAACACTTTAGTTACACTTCATCCTGCCACTCCAAAGGAAAAAAATTCACTTTTCAAGGTTTCCTTCTTTTAGTCTTTGTCCATATATGGACATACTTTTATTCAATTCAAACTTTTAGTAAAGTATGTTATAATTACCATCTAACTATAAAATAGGTGACCATTTAAAAGGACTATGTAGACTCACTAGGGCTTATAAGGATTTTTATCTATTCAAAACAAAAAACTCAATGTGATTTTCTGAAGACTAGATTAAGTTGGAATTTAAATACTGCTCACCTATACACTTAAAATAGACACACACAGAATATTGTGCTTAGTGAATGTTAATTCTTTAACTCTTCTGTTTCACTTTTTTGAGACCCAAAGGCTACTGGAAGTTTAGCTGTAAAATTCTAAGTAATGGCATAAAATAATTAATCCATGGGAAGTGATTCTGTATTTTGTCTCAGGACAGAATACATATACCACATTACATATAAATAAAGGAGGCATTTGGAACTCACAAGGAGCTCACAAGCTTAAAAGAAAACAATGTACTGATGTCCAAAAGGTTAAGAGAATAATCTAAAAGGACAAGACTAAATATCATGTATTATCAAATTAAACATGCTGCTGTTAATGACATAACAAGTAGACTTGTGTCTGAAAAGACACAATGGGAAGATACACACTATGAGAAGCATTAAATTTAGAAATAACGTGCTAGGAAGCTTTATTTACAACGGCAGTCATACTTAAGGCTCTTTTCCTTTACTTTTTTAAGAAAAAAACCATCACAAAATAAATTCCCAATGCCCCATCCAGCATGCGGTGCTAAAGTACATACCCTTTCTCCTTGTAGCAAAGTCACCTATGGTTTGTGAATCAGTTCGCTCTAAACCATGGGGTTTGGGTCTTAAAATTTTAGGACTTTGACCTAATTGGTAAAAAGAAGACTCTCTTAATATGTTATTTTTTTAATTGGAAAAATGGATTCTGTAAAAAAAGCAACAGAGCCCTGGGCAGAAATGTTACATCTCAAAAGCATAAACAAAAGTTTGTTTGTGGAGAATTTTTCAATCTTGCTACATATCATTCATGCTCAGTACAATGGAAAGGAAGAAGCTTCATGCAACCGTGTGACAAGCCAAGTGTTATAAAAGATGGTGAGATTTTAGTGGGATAACCAGACTGGTTAGCAGTTATCTTTATTTGGAGGAAGGGAGGACAAGACATGTGCCATGTTGTTAATCTTCCAACATGCCTTAGAAAACTGGATCAAATAAAAAGTTATAAAATACCTCAGTCAGACCTCAAAGTACATCTTTTCTTTGAAGTCTGATAAAAAAGTACCAAGGCCTACTTCCCTATATTACTTTCTTAATTTAATGGCGGTATTTAAAAAGTCTTAATCTGACTACTCCTTTACCTCTGGACCAAAAGCCCTTCTAGAGAAGCAGGTTGATGTCATAATGTTTGTTAACCCAAGATCGAAACCAAGACCACCGTTTGTTTCCCCTGGATACTGGTAGCTACCCGGTGATGCCATTTTGCAAGGATTAGAGGTCTTGATTTTGGAACTGCTGGTTGTCTAGCCTCGATGTAAGTATTTGAGAAGATAAATTCAGTTGCTCTCATTTTCTTTTCATTTACTCTCTGCCACATACAAGTGCTGCTGGGGGGAAAAAAAAAGCCTTATGAAAAGTACAGGGTTAACATCCAGCAGTGGCCTTGCTTTTTCCCATAGAAAGCCTGGAGGCCAGAGCAGCGATATAATTTAAATCAGTAATTTAAGCTGATCTTTTCTCAATGGCACCGGAGGAGGTCAGCTTTTCATAAACTCCCCAGTATAATGTACTTCCCTTCAAAAAGGGTAAGAGGCAGAGGGTAAAGGTTACTACAGAAAAATACACATATGTTACAGCTAAAAGGCTTTTACAGATCAGATCCAGCTTCATTTTATGGATGAGAAATCCCTGAAGAAAAAAAGAGGTGAAGCACCTTGCTGGGGTCACAACACTGATTACAGAGGCCGAATGAAGGGTCCCCCTAGCCTCGCACCTGCTGGTGTATGCTCCAGTGCTGTCCATACAGTTTACCTCTCTATGTTTTCGGGCACTCCAAAATCCGAGGAAACCAGTCTTTAGAGGTCAGCTTTTTTTTTATTTTAAAGATTTTATTTATTTATTTGACAGAGAGAAACACAGCCAGAGAGGGAACACAAGCAGGGGGAGTGAGAGAGGGAGAAGCAGGCTTCCGGCCGAGCAGGCAGACCTATGCGGGGCTAGATCCTCGGTCTCCGGGATCATGACCTGAGCCCAAGGCAGTTGCTTAACCAACTGAGCCACCCCGGCGCCCCTAGAGGTCAGTTTTGAACTGCTCAGTTCAGTTCGGGAACTTACATCTACTTAAATGCCATTGGCAGCTGATCGGTGAGCGACATGAAGTTTAATAATTACTTTTTGGGCGACTTCTGGTTTGCTGGGTGTCCCCTCCGTGTATCTTATGCCCTCTTCCTTTTCTGAAAGACCCACTTTCATTAACTCTGGGCTTCCTCGTGATTTATCACTGTGCTTCTCCCCCAGTGGTCCCCCTCCACGTTTCTCAACTTTGCACCCTTGGTATCTTCATCTGTGTTTGTGGCTAAATATTCAAGGTCCTGTGACTGCTAACTCGACCTGCCTGTGATCTAGTTCCATTCTTCCACTGTCCAACAGCTCCCTGCAGAGATCCTTTTACTACCAGACCCTGAATGGACCACTGACCCAACCATCTCTTCTCCAAACCAATTCCATCTGTTAAGTACTCCCAAGGGTACTCCTTGGTTTTCTTAATAGAAAAACAGTATCAAGTGAGGTTTTTAGAGTGTTTTTATAAAGTTGATATGTATTTCCCACTCCATGCAAGGCTCAGGGTTGATTCTGGGACCAAAGTCGCAATTTGGAAGCATGGCACTGAATCGTACTGAGTCACATAGACATTTTGTTAGCTTTATTTCTTTATATCCCTCCAAACTCAATTTGACATCGATGTTCCAGACAGAAATGAAAGTCGTACCCAAACGATGGCTCGGTACTACTTGTGAGAGAAAAAGGTGAAAAAAAAGGCCAAGGTGATAGTACGTTTGTCTTGGTCCTGTCTTCCTCTCTACCGTCTACTGGCAAATATTTGAATGTTTTCCTGATTATTGAAGAAAAGGGTGAAAATAGAGAGTAAGAAATAAGCATGAGAAAGTAAAGGCAAAAATAAACCACCTCTAGAGATACACTGATTCTCAAATTCTGAGTAAACAGAGTAATTCATTCGAGCCTCAATTTTTAAATCCAAGGTGGATTATAACTTGGCTTTAGCTAGACTACCTTTCAAAAAAAGAAAACGTTATTTCATTTAGCAGAGAGCACTGACTATTGGTGAAATTCCTCCGGTGCTTTAACCCTTATGAGGGGGGGGTGTCGATCTCTGGATCATGTGACTTGCTCCCTAATATGGAGTACAAGTTGAAAGATCTTCATCCTTGGTTCACATCTTTCTCTGGAAATCCTAACCTACATGTTCACACAACCACCCCCATGGCTGTTCTGCAGGCATGTACACTACATGTTCAAGATGCAATTCTCCTCTGACTCACCACAGACCTGCTTTGTTTCCTCAATCACTAGTTACCATTGCACATCTCTTAAAAGTCAGTCTAAATTCTACTTTCTCTTGAATCTTCAGTTCATAGACTTTATTATATTTATGATGACAATACAACAGTCTGTTTTCATTTACCTAGGAAAATAAAAAATCTGCAAGTCTGAAATCCTTTCTTAAAACCCTCCTGTTGTCAATGTGTACCTTACTTATCTGGCTTTTCTGAAAGTGATGAGCTCACGCTGTATGCCTAAACAACCTCCACCTACCCTCCAAATGCCTTCAAGACTTTAGAAATCACTTTAAGACACCAAGCTGAGGGAGTAAATAAAAGCCATGGAAAAGGGCTCTGTTACGCCTTTTCTCATTTGACCATTTCTAAACCAAGGCTTTAAGAACCCTGGATTTGGAAAACTGAGCAAAGCATTCTCTAAAGAAGATGCTGGAAAAAAATGTGATTTTTTTTTTTTTTAACATTTTACATGACAGAATACAGTCTTTTTCTCTATCATCTTAAATTTTATCTTATCTATCTTAAATTTTAGAACGAGCTTTCTAGGGGCCAACCTGATTATGTTACTTGCCTGCGTAAAACCCTTTAATGGTGTACTCAGAATGAAGTCCAGACTCATTAGCATGGACTCTAACACCCTCAGGATCAGGCACCTGCAAGGCATTTGGCATTTCTTCCTCCATTCATACTTTGCTCCCCTCTTCCCTCCCTATCTTATTCCCTCCCTCCCACTCACAACCCAGCCAGTCCCATCTGCCCTCTTTTAAACGATCTGGGTATGCTGTTTATTTTGACTAAAAGATCCTCTGCCATCCTCCCCTCCTCTAGCATCATTTAATTGCCATTCACCCTCTCAGACTTTCCTCAGGGGAGCTTAGATAACAGTGCCAAAAGTTTACCTCAACTGCAGCTCCTTCCACGCCTATTAGGATAATGTGTTTACTTTTCTACCTCCTCCACTGGACAGTGAGCTTCTTCAGGGAAGCGACCTTTTCTTACTGTGTTTGGAGACCCAAGGCCTAACAGAGGATAGATCCTATAATTGATAGGACCTTAAATCTATGTTGATGAACTGCTGGTCTCTTAAAGCTCGTGGTGTTTAATCTGATCAATAAAATAATTTTTTGTTGGTCATTTAAGTGGGAGAAAAAAAGAGCAACTAAATGTTGTTTCAAAAGTTGATTACCCCAAATATGGTCAAGGCAGTCACATGAGGTCATGTTTCAAATAAGCAGATGCAATCTTTTTTGCAAAGTCCATACACTATCAAGTATTATTTTCATAGGTACTGCTTACATAAATTCAACACAAAGTCGAAAATTTATTTTCTGTCTTACTATAGGTTTAGTTAGCCTGAATTAACTACTCTCCCGCAGTTTTACAGATCATACTATTTCCATTGGGCATCTCAAAAATCAAGAAACAAAAAGGGTAATTCACAACATTATTATCCTCTGATAATTCCAAAAACTAATCCAGGTATGTATGGAAAGAATTTTACACTTGTTGTAGTTGTCTGACTGTATGAAAAATATAATATTGATACCGATATATTGGAAGGTAAAGGATTTTAGAAGAAATAATCTGCATGAAAGGCTATGCTATAACAATGTATTCCGTTCTTTTTTTTCCAAAGCTTTTATTTATTTAAGCAGTCTCTATACCCAAACTCAAGACCCCAAGATCAAGAGTCACATGCTCTTCTGACCAAGCCAGCCAGGCACCCTAAAAATGTACTCCATTTGCATTTTCTTTAAAATCTAACACCAAACTAAAAATCTGACTTGAGCTTCAAACCTAATTCTTGTTTATTAAAACCTAGTTATATTTACTAGTGTCAATCATTCATTTCCTAAACACTTATTATAGTATAAAAGTTTTTAAAAAGCACGCTAATTAAAAAAAATAGAAATAAAAAGCACGTTAACTCTTAATCACATTCAAAAACTTTAGAAATTCTCTTGAAAAAACATCTAGAGCAAATATGTCAACTGTGCCAAAAAGACCCATCTGGGGAAGCTCATCTGGGCTGGTCTTCTGGATGCTTCCTATACTGAAGATGCATACCTGAATCTGACTAATGTACAAAAACACCAGAAGTAAACTTGCACTGCTTTTTCACAATCAATACAATAACTAATGGTCAGAACTACTGCAGAAAGCCGTGGTCAGACAAAGTATAAAGTTGACGTCTGAGGCTCAAATGGCTGCCACATCATGTTAGGAGACTGGATGGGGGTCGGGGACCTAGATCTGCGCAGTGGTTAAATACAGTAGATTCAGGTAATGACTCATATTAAGAGAAGTCACACTAGGTATCTTGCAGATGTTTCCAAAACTTTATAAACTAGCTTTTCAATTAAAATATAACTTTTAGCTGAAGCAATCAAAACGTAATTTGTCCTGTGTTTACAATGATTCATCTGCTTTCCTGTATTTAATACAATACCTGTAAATTATGCTTTTCTCCTCCACTAGTATTACACAAAACCGGTTTGTTACAAATACCATCGTGACAGAAATAGGAGGGGTGAAAATAGAGCTACCATAAGCTGGGTGATGGGCAAAGGGTCCATGAAAATACATTAAACCTAAGTGTTTAGAACATCTATGCATTTCTGAGGCTTCAATTACTCAGAAGTATTTGAAAAGCTTATCTCTACCACTAACTACAGCAGCTGACATCTATAATTGGGCGTATAAATAAGACTAGAACGTCACTCATTTGTTGTAGACTCTTCCAAAGACAATCACAGAAATTGGTTACACTGGGTGTTAAACTAGTTATATTGGGCTCTGAAACTAATCAAGCCATATTTAATAGAATCAGGTTTGCTAGTTATGAGGTATAGTTATTAAGAGATAGTGGAATAGATTGAGTCATGTATCTGATGTCACAAAATCTGGAAGTAAAAAGGACTCATCTGATGCTATGCATGTGAAGAATTTCATGACCACGTAAGACATTTGTTTTACAGTTTAAGTTTTTATTTTTATTTATTTATTTAAAATACATATTTATTTATTTTAGCAAGAGAGAGTGAGAGAGCATGTGGTTGGTGGGGGGTGTTGGTAGAGGGGCAGAGGGAGAGAGAATCCCAAGCAGGCTCCATGCTGACTGTGGAACCAGACATGGGGCTCAATCTCACAATCCTGAGATGATGACTTGAGCCAAAATCAAGAGCTGGATATTTAACTGAGTTACCCAGGTGCCCCTACAATATAAGTTTTTAAAGATAAACTGCTCCAAGATCTGAATTTGGGTTTTCAATGTGTTTTTCTTGAATAGTTATAACTTTCTAAAGTAAGTTGACAAAGTTTGTTAAGTTAGTCTCTCATGCTTTCTCTCTTGTAACATACTTATTTAAAAAGTAGAACAGTACTAAAAGAAATGCAAAACCTTTTTTTTTTTTTTAATTACTATGATTTTAGTAACCTCCCCTGTTTTGCTAAACCTATTCTCTTTGATTTTGCCAAAAACTATGTATTTTATTCCGGGTGCTTTCTCAATTCATTCTGTGTCTAGGCATAGATACCAAATAAACAACCTGGTCAATGAGTTCAGGATGTCTCTCAATAGTTCACTTAATTTTTTTAAAAGATTTTATTTATTTATTTGACAGAGAAAGAGATCACAAGGAGGCAGAGAGAAAGAGAGAGAGGAGGAAGCAGGCTCCCTGCCGAGCAGAGAGCCCAATGCGGGCCTCAATCCCAAGACCCTGAGATCATGACCTGAGCCGAAAGCAGAGGCTTTAACCCACTGAGCCACCAAGGTGCCCCCCTTAATTTTTTAAAAGCCTGAATGCAACTTCCAGAAGTAACCAAGAACCTACTTTGTTCTGTTCTACTGTAAGGTCACTTTAGGTTGGTTTAGAAAACTAAAGCAATTAATAGCTATTGTACTAGAATATATAGCACTTTCACTATATACATAGGGAGGTATAATTATACATAAATGTAATGTAAATATATAATATATACACCATATTATGATATATACATAAAATGATATATATCATGAGGTATCTAAGTTCTGTTGGACCTAGAGAACATTAAACGCCTATCATTATGATCTTAAAACTTTTCTAACATATAAATAGGGATCTTTTCTGATTCTTCATTATGCTTACCATGTGTAATCGCTAACTGAACTATATCTGGAATTTTCAAACTGTGTTCTGCAGAGCCGAGGAAAGGAAGGGGCAGGCAGAGAAACATAGCAGGTAGGACTCAGTGCTTTGTACACTTACCCTAAAAAAACTACCTCCACTCTTATGTAGGACTTCCAGATAGAAAACTTACGTTTGGGGTTAAAAAGCAGAGATCTGGGCACCTGGGTGGCTCAGTGGGTTAAGCCTCTGCCTTCGGCTCAGGTCATGACCTCAGGGTCCTGGGATTGAGGCCCGCAGTGGGCTCTCTGCTCGGCAGGGAGCCTGCTTCCTCCTCTCTCTCTCTGCCTGCCTCTCTGCCTACTTGTGATCTCTCTCTGTCAAATAAATACATAAAATCTTAAAAAAAAAAAAAAAAAAAAAGGCACAGATCTGCTGGGGCACCTGGGTGGCTCGGTGAAGTGTCATGATCTAATGGGTCATGAGATCAGCCCTGGTTGGGGTCCATGCTCAATGCGGGTAATCTGCTTGAAGATTCTCTCCCTCTGCCCCTTCTCCCACTTGAGCTCACAAGCTCCTTCACTGTTTAGATAAGTCTTCGAAGAAAAAGTAGAGATATGCTGCTCACACACACTAAGTGATTAGTAAAGAACCAGTCTGGCATTAACAATGAATATTTCAATATTGCGAAGAGTTCACGACACTTGGACCTTAACCCTTTAGCAACCTGTTAACTCAATCATAAACCTGTGCATGTTCAAATATACTTCTGCATTTTGTATGCAAGGAAAATGACTAATAATGCCTAAACAGATTTAAAGGCAAATGAGGACAAAGAGAAGCATGAGGAAAAGTCGTCAAATAAAAAGCCTATGATGCTCACACCCTTTCTAAGATAATTACCCCTCTTTACAGCCTGCTGCTGGGGCTGTAAATAGGAATCTTTTCTGATTGGCTATCTTTCCAGCTGTCAGACCCAAGGTGGGCAGCTGACCAGGGGCAGCCAATCTGTGGGCTGGCCTATAATCTGTCATATGGCTGGGTGTGAGAAGACAAGTAAGAGCGACCAAATTCTCTGTAAGCACTCTACAGTGAGTGAACAATGATGGAGGCAGCAAATGCAGAAGCCGCACACATGTAAAAAGGAGCCAGGAGGAAGAAATGAGGGGGTTGTTGGCCACAGTTCCTGGAAGGCAGAAACCACATAGTGGATACGGGACAGGAAACAGAGAAGAAGGAAAGAATGTGAACTAGAACAAAGCAGATGCAAAGGCTTCCCACAGGACAGAAATGCAGACAGCAGGACAAAGTGATAGTCCCCCGGGAGTGCTTCTGTTCTCAGTAATTTTCTCATTTTAGCACAGGACCAGCCTTACTTACTTACTTAAAGGCAAAACAAAACAAAACTCATTTACTTCAGATACTCAGAGTGAGTCTCAGACTCTGTTCCCCACAACTGGAACTTAATTAGAAATTTATTAATGATCTAAAAACCCAGGTTAATGAGAAATTTACACAGATATTACATGCCTTTAAAAAGCTGTGTACAGCACAGGAGACTTCAAAAGTGCTGAATTCCCCAGAAATAATGCCAACCCATCGCACAGCCAATATACTAACTTATTTGGATATCAAGATCAAATCACACTAACAGCATGCTGCAACACAGCTAGTTGTCTGGGTTTTAACCACTCAAACCCAAAATTTAAAAACCTGCTTATGTATTACCAGTTTGGAGTCTCTTTTATACTGAATTCTTAACAAACCATGCTACTCTAGAATTTAATGTTACTTATGAAGGCCGGCATGAAGGAACAGACTAGAAGCATTTATATCCCAGCAAAAGCAGGATCATTTTCAAGAAGCTGTTATACAGACAGACTAGAAAGATTGTATAAGCAGCCTCATTGTTCTTAAAGAATTATGTCAAATGCACTAATCATCTATAGTCTGATCTCACAGTACATACTCTGGAGAAGAGGTTACCGAATGGCAGCCAAAGACCATATCCAGCCCGTACAAATGCTTGGTTTGGTCTGCGGTGTTTTTTGGTTTTTGTTTTCAAATTAAACTAACTGATTGAACTCAAAAATCAAAAAGATAATACATATAAGAGATGAAATTTCTGGCTTCTCTTGATACATCAGATGATTTGCCCATATGGGCCCACATTATTTTCACAAGCCAACAAAGGACTACAGCCAAGGAGCAGTTAGTTATTCCATTTCGAATGGGCAAGTGCATTCCAGTTTCCAATTTTCTCCTGTTGCGTGCCAAACCTTGTGAGTATTTTAGTTTGTAACCTCTGCTCTAGAGATAGGAGACAGGAATCTCCCCTGGGCATCAACATATACCAATTCTTACTCTATAAATAGCAATACCGCACTTAAAACAAGCTGATAACTGAAGTAATATGAAATACTTCAGAATTTCTAGTCCCAATTCCATTTGGGATTTCATGACAGATCTCAGCTGGCATCCCCCCCACCCCTACCCCCAACCCATTCACTATCCCATGCCTCCTTACCTTTTCTGTCAGGCTTGAGGTTCCTATCCACAGGGGGTGGTTCACAGTCTGCAACAGGAACTGGCCTTCGGGGAGGGGTCTTTGGGCTGGACCGGAAGCCCATATGAGCAGGAGGAGGAACTTGCATTCCAAATGAAGAAAAATCAAATGTTCCTGGAGTCATTGGCACATAATTTGCTTCCTGAATTGGTTCCGTAAAACTGCTGGAATGTTGTCGTGGAGGAGAATTGGGATTCATTGGGACGTAATTTTCATCCAGTTCTTCACTTGATACACTTCCCACTGTCAGTATATTTTTTATTTTCTAAAACACACAAATATTTCTTTTAAGAAATGGAGACTATTATCAAACAGGAAAACACAATTATAAGTCACACCTATTCATACGGCTCTGAGGACACATTAAATGATATTACTTAATTCATATCTGATGAACCCAACAGTGGGATACACTTGATGATGCCAAGGCCAATCATACTTACAAAGTGGTTATGGAAGCCTTCAAGTGAACTAGATCTGTCACTTGGAAATGTTCGTGGAATATCATAGCAGTCTTGAGAACTAGCATCTAAAATAGGAAACAAATGATCAGCATTTCTTCCCATCTTTGCCAGTTCTCAGAATGGTCTGTTCTCTCTCTTTACAAACATGCGTGGAGGTATGCATGTGCACATACAGATTTTTAAAAAGATGTTCACAGAATAATATCCTGAATGGGCACATTAAATCACTAGAAAATGCAGACACTCACTAATATGCTAACCAGTACCAGCATTTGATTACAAGGTGTTGGGTATTTAAAGACAGAGAAAAGGGGTGCCTACGTGGCTCAGTTGTTAAATATCTGCCTTTGGCTCAGGCCATGATCCCAGGGTCCTGGGATCAAGCACCAGCATTGGGCTCCCTGCTCTGCGGGAAGCCTGCTTCTCTCACTCCCCTGCCTGTGTTCCCTCTCTCAAATAAACAAACAAAATCTTAAAAAAAAATACAGACAGAGAAAAGAAATATTTCTCTTTTCTCATCTTCTGTACACCTTTGGCCTAACTTCTTTGTCACTAACCTGTAATCCGTTTACAGAGCCATCTTGTGAAGGGAATCAGAAGCTGGTACTGAATGGCTAAGGGAAGTCTCCCTATCAGTACTCTTCATGATGCCTTAAATCTTTATTTTCTTTAGGACAGGTGGGTAACTCTACCACAAAATACAGAAGCCTTAGCACACAGTTTTTAGGGTATGTGCATCTTAAACTCCAGCCTTCTATTTCTAGGACTTTAAGAACCTCAGAGTGTAAGCCAGACTGAATTTTTCTCCTCTCAAGGTCTGTAACTTTTGGCAGGCTTTAGGAGATTGTATAGGACTAAGTAAAGTGGCTAGGGTAAGGGGAGAGAAGATTCCGAGCTTTAGAAATAAATAAAACCAAACAAAAGCAGAATGGCACGATTGGAACAGAGTCTACTTGTTAGACACAACGTATAAACTGCATACTGAGGAAGGAAGGAAACGGAGCCCAGCAGATGTGACACACGAGTGGCCATAATGGCACACAAATACAGGAAAGGGATGACTGGGAGAGGTGTTGTGGCTGGTCCATTTCCTGCTCCTCTGCCCCAGTGGAGAATCTACCCACCCAGGATACATGGAAAGCAGGAAAGAAGGGTGCACACTTCCTGAGGCAGGAAGGTATTACTAAGGCCATACTTCTTCAGGGGTGAAAAACTCCAAGTCTTTCTCCCTTCCAGCAGAACACAGGCACTCAGGCACATGGTGCACACACAAACACCCTTCCAACGATCTACTGAGACTCTGATATCTTCGCTACATGAGTGGGTAACTGCGGAGCTGAAGGAAAAAAGGACTACCATTTAACATCATATTATGCTGCGAAGAACAAATATTCAGATAAACAGATTTTCTACCATTAACCTCTAACACAGTAGAAGCCAGTTAGAGCTGACCTTTTCGCAATTTGTTCAAATCCACAGTGGAAATGGTATTACTACGTGATGGTGGCATCCCTGCTGTAGGGACACAGTAACTACTGTCAGTGTCTGAGGCCGTGCGTGTGATACTGCACGTTTCCACAGGAGATCGGTCATGAGCTGGATGTGGTTTCGGTGGCCGAGGTGGAGGAGTATCTGGAATAGGGTCTAGCTTTGACGACTGTCCCAAAGTTCCTTCTGGAAATGTTCGTGGAATCTGGTAAGTATTACCAGGTGTTGGAGGAATGTCATAACTAATAGATACATGCCTCATTTGAGTCTCTACACTTGAAGTCCCAGATGGGGTGTTAAAAACATAGAGTTCTCCATCTGTCTCGGTACTCGATGGAGACATCTTTGGTAAAACATCGTGGGAATAACTCCTGGGCAGGTTGTAAAGGCTGGAGTCTACAGAAACAGATGCGGCACGAGGAGGTGGAGAGTCATACATCATTTGCTGCTGAAAAAAGCCATTCACTCCGTGTTTGTTCTGGGAGGAAGCAGGATTTTTATGAGAAGGGACATTATCATTGCAGTCTGTTTCAGAAGAGGTGGATTTTGCAGAATCAGTGTGTGCTCTAAATAAAAATTGTTAATGACAGAAAAGAAAACATGGTGAATACACAAGACTACACCTTAATATGTATATTTATAGCTTAGCAATCAAAATACATGGCTTTTTTTCATTCAATTTTTTGTGCGATCCTTAAGATTGAAAGCATTGTTTCTTAGTTTTTATGATTATACACCAGACAACAAAACCACCACCACAAAACCACCAAAAGCATTCTCCCTAGTTCCTGTCCTGTATCGGCCCACATCCCCAACTCCACCTATTAAATCCACACATAAAACCATGATCCCTGAGGCACTGGAATTAGAAAGATACAAAACTCTGAGAAAGGTAAATGATTAAGGCACAGACACAAGGAAAATAATTTCCTCTGATGAGCATGCAGCAACCTCGTGCCAACACAGTTGATCAAGTTGGTCCATTGCTCTTTATTCAGCCTACCTCTGGCAACTGTTGTTCTGGAAGACGAACAGTCTAATGATTACTTGGGATTGCATAAACTCAATGTGACCTACAAGGAGGTGGCAACTTGGAAGGTTTTGTGTATCTTTCTTCCTACTACTTTCTTTAACAAACATTTAGCCAATACTGTAAAGATGATCAAAACACAAGCCACAGAGTTGGCCAATTCCAAAAAATAATTAACCTTGAGAACTCTCAAGAGTATATTTAATGTTTTGGGTACACTTCTAGTCTCTGCCTTTTGCGGTATCACAAAATTTGGGTAGAAGCCAAAATGAAGCTGACAACACTAGCACACTGCATGCAGTTCCTTAATGGTTAACAAGGCACCTTAACCACTAGGACTGTTGTCCCAAGTCCTGCAGGAACTTGAACTTAATCTTCTGAAAAATAACTGATGATAGTCATTTAAGGTCTGATCTTCCCTGATTTCTTAGTAACACCTGGCACTGTGTATCACATTTATTCATTCCAACTCTCTGCCTCTAGGGTCATACTGCAACACCCTCAATTCCCTTCTCTTTCTTTCGCTGACTGGCTCCTTCCTGGGTCTCCACCTGGGAACAGCCAACAGAATTCAGTCTTCTAATGCTTTACCACAGACACCATTTAAAAACCCTCCTCTCTCCTAACTTCACCTTCCAGTGAATGCTGACAACTCCCACCTTCTCACCAAACTCTAAGTCCCGTATTTTCAAATCGTTCAATGCACTCTACTTGGTTATCCCAGTGTTGCCTTGCTCGTGTGTACCAAACCAAACTCAATCTACTTCTCGAACTGACTGTCCTTTCTGACTTGCCATTAAAAGAGATATCTTTATCCAGAATCTCAAGGTTCAAAGTGCCATCAGCTTTGATTCATTCTCTTTGATCTCCACCACCACTGAGGCACCAAGTCCTTCTTCTAATCAAGTTAACTATTCCCCTGCTCTATGCCCACTGTCATCACCTCACATTCAGATCCAGGTCTATGCTAAGACCCACACCACTAAACCCTCCTAGGAAGTCCTCCTAGTGGCCTTCTTTCCTCCAGTCTCTCCTTCCAGTGAACCCAAGGGACCATACTGCTAAGCTGCTATAAGGTCAGTATTTTCAGAACATGGTTTTTCATATCACTCACCTACTTGGAGAATATCCTGTTAAGGGTCCCAACGGGCTGTGGGAACTACAAGAAGCCCACAAGCAACTCCGCTTGGCTCCGAGACTACCATCGCTGGCTCCATCTGGCATGCTAAGCTTCTCTCCTACTCTCCTCCGGTGGAACCCTCTACTCTGGGAAAACTACCCTCTTCATTTGCTTCCTCCCATCCCTCACCGTTACCTTGCCTTTCCCTCAAATAATTTTTAAATGCAGATTGCAAATGACAGGGTCCTTTTCTCTCACCAACCAGTGTAGTTCAGCTTCCTCTGAAGTGTTTCACCCTCCATCTTAGAAACACTTGCACTGTCCCTTCTAAGAATTTAATATGCACCTGCACATATTCTAGTTTTTTCACTTCACTGAATTCAGACAAGTGAGTTAAGAGAAGCTAGAAGTACAAGGAATAATAAGTTTCCTGCCCTTGACTAGCTTATAGTTTAGTGAAGAATATAAAATATCAAGCTATTTCCAATTCTGTGATAAAACACAGATAAGGAGGCATAACCAGGACGCTATGAAAACCCAGACAAGCATTTAGTCCAGCCTGGAAGCTTGGGGGAATGTCTTCTAGAGGAGTACAGGCCTGAGCTGAGTCCTGCAAGGCGAAGAAGAGTTTGCAAGGCAATGATGCCTTCATCTACAAACACCTAACACTTTCATGTTCTGTCTTCTTCAAGAGCTTCACTTACAAATGCTGAAGGGACTGTATCTGAGGGGGCTGTATCTTATGTAATTAGTCTGTACCTTCACAGCATCTAGCATAAGAGTGGGCACATAGTGGGTATTTCATAAATATCTGTCAATTAACTGTCACTTCCGCAAAATTTAGATACAAAATATATCTGAACATAATTTCTAGTTCAACAGGTAGGCTGTAATACCAATGAGATCAATGAAAGGTACCATATAGAAGGAAAATGTACTGAAAACTGTCACTTAGCTGCTGGCTTTTACAAAGTCGATACTGAAAAATCACTGTCAATCTCCATAAAATAAAATCTTAGTTAGTAGCACAGGTAATTGCGAATGTGTAATTTTAAATACTCACAGCAAACAAGCAAAATCAAGTTAGAATCTGATATTAACTAGTGCTGATTCATAAAAAGATTTCTGTTTTTGCTCTTATAGGTAAAATCCCATTACAACAAATATGCAGAAACCCATCTTTGGAATGTTTGCATTCCATTATCTCAGGGAATAATCCGCAGCAACTAAACTGTGGTTCTTGACAAATTCTCTATCAAAATTGAACAAGCACTTTGTATGATTTTAGCCCAGGAACAGTCACTTTCTCCATGAAAACAACAATTTTTTTGATGTAAAAAAGTAATGTTTAATAGCCAATCATTCTGTTTAAAAACAAATCTTTCACATCTGCTATGCAATTCATTCCCACTTTTATATATTGCAAATCAAGATGTAATCAACATCACTAATTGTCACATTGCGGCTAATGGCAGAATCGGGCTCCCTGATCTTCATTTTCTGGCTCCAATTCTCACTGTTACCTCTCAGGCCTTCCAAGTACTCAACAGCAAATGACAAGAATGATCAAATCAGAATATCACATAGCTTAGAAGAAAAGAAGGGAGCAGGAATGAAGATGATTCAGAAAGGTTTTATGATATCTTTGGGCAGGCACTGAAATCCATATGCTTTCTTCTACTTAAAAAAGTATAACGTCAGAATAAGCTCTGCTTCATTGCCAGGTATGACGATTGGAAAGTTTTCGTTTTTACAAAAAAAAATCTGATTTCATCAAATTTCAGTAAAACCCATTGTATATCTCATAGAATTTGCTATATTGGGATTTTACCTGAATAATTAATTTCTCACACAGATCCAAAGCAACCACAACACACTCACTGCAATGGAATCGTTTTGCTTTCAAAATCTTCTAGTAGTAGGTATTCCTCTCCTTCTTCAGAAATAAAAGATGACCCTTGGCTGGTTTACAATCACATAAGAAATGGGGCAAGATCACCATTTATGAATCAGTGAAATCTGTTAAGCAAGTAATACTGTGAGTCTGTAACAAAGACTAGGAAACAGGAGAGAGATTTCCAAAAGAGCCCTGAAGGTACAAGTGTTCTTTGCCAAGATAGTAGAGAACATGTTTCTTCCAAAAATCTCCTGAATATCAATGTTAGAGGAATATACCCTGAAATATAGTAAGCCTAAAATATAAACCTATATAGTTGGGTTTCTTACAAGCCTTTGAATCAGAATTGAAAAAGTTTAAAGGTAAGATTTCTAAGTGTACACACACACACACACACACACACACACACACACACCACGCACACACAAGCATCAGTGGTTTACCTGGTGGGTTCAGGCTTCTTGCTTTGACAGTTGATTAGCAAGAGGTAGTCTTGAGGATCCTCCTGGATGCCGAGGGTTTCTAGGTGTGGTGGTAGGTTGATTAGCTGGTATGGGGGAGGTGCAGCAGCGGAGGAGGACTCCACCTGGGCAGACGGTGGTGCTGTACTTACAGCTAAAGGTGACTCGGCGGGGGCTGGTATGGAGCTGCCAGGCTGCTTCACAGCATCTGCAAAACCAAAATGTAATTATCATCATCTATCCCATTTTAAGAATTTTTTCTTAAACAAAGCTACTGGAAGGTTTGGAGATAAACTGTTTAAACACACAAAAGCATGATAAACCATGACAATGTTAAAATAAATACTACCTAAACGCAACATTTATACAGGAAATAACTGGCTCTTGTCAAAGAGATCTCAAGAGTAGGGTTCCTTCTTCCAGAGACTGTAACAGAGTCATGGTTAACTTTGTCTTCAGTGTTCTTTAGTTTTGAGGCTTCTGGTAATGACAATGTTCTACAATCTTAGCACAGGAGACAGATTTCTTCCACAATAAAACACAAACACAGAGGGCCTGAGTGGCTAGTCATTTAAGCATCTGACTCTTGCTTTCAGCTCAGGTCACAATTTCAGGGTCCTGGGATCCAGCCCTGGGTCGGGCTTCATGCTCAGCTTAGCCTGAGGATTCGCTCTCTCCCTCTACCCCTTCCCATCGTTTACTTGCTCTCTTTCCTTCTATCTCTCAAATAAATAAAAATAAATGTTTAAAACAAAACAAAAAACAAAAGTGTTTCCCAAGCCAACCCAACTCTCCAAGCCCATTTTATTATGTGGTATCTACAGGCACAAGGAGCATCTCTTTTTCCCATCTTTATCTTGCTGTTCATTCTTTCTTTCTCCTCCTCAGCAGACTAAGGAGAAATAGTTCTAATTGTGGGATTCATGTTCAGGGAACGAGCTTTTCTTTAAGACATCTCCTCTTTCCCTTGCCTCATAGCCTAAGTACCACTTACTGTATTTCTGTGATATTCTCATGCAAAAGAGGCCAGCAAGTAAAGGAATAATTAAGCACTTAACATCTGAGAAGACATATGAAACTAGCTAAATTGTTTAGAGTAAAGTAATTTGAAAACAAGTTGAAAACCTAGAGATAAAATTCCACTGAAATCACTGACACAATCAAGTAAATTTTGAAGAGCCCAGAAGAAAAATTCTCCATTAGTCTGGTTAGGAATACAAGGCTATACATCCAGAAAAAGATCAATGCTCATATAGGAATAAACAAATTTGTTTATTGTCTATGTCAGAACAGAAAAGCCTGGGTTGAAATTGAGATTTTTTTTTTTTTTTTTTACAACAAAACATTCCCTAAAAGACAATAAAAAGTGGTAAAGGACTTAATATGTTTTACCAAGTAGAATTAAATGCAGGTTATCCAGCCTGTTAAATCATCAGGGAGGAGCTTCACATCAGCTCTAGCTTCTCCAAATACGACAGAGTAAGTCCATATGCTATTGATAATGTCTTTATATTCAAGTTTAATATTTGTATATGCACCCCAGTGAAATTAATGTAGTTTATATTTAATGACTCTTCTTCCTAGGCACAAAAGCTCCTATAATAAATGTAAAGCTTGAATAATAACACAAAAGTATGGTTAAATAAAAGCTCATCTTTTTATGTGGTTCCCCAAAACAAACGGAAAGGATCAGAACTGCTATGTGTTAGTTTGCCCTGCGTGTTGTAGATGCTCAACAGTTTCATGCACCCAGTACGCTCACTGAGCACCTTCTCTATGTCCTGTTAGAAGAGGCCAGGGGCACGACCAGATCCTCAAGACCCATTGAAAGGAATGTGCAGTGTGGATTTGTTCCTTGAGCACCATGTGAGCCCTACTGGATGTTAATTCAGTCTAAAAACTTCTTTTTGTTGGTGAGTTTGGCCTAAGTAGAAGTCGAGCTAATTTCTAATGTTTTTACCTTTGTCATACTCCACGTAATGAATGTCAAGACTTCATACAAGCTCATGTAATAAAATCTATGACACTTTAGGCCAGGAGTTTATTAATTTTTTCTTATTTAGGAAAGATGAGAAAAGAAAAAATATTTTGGGGGGACTTTTGTATGACATAATGCCATAATTTCAGTGGGAACTCATAAATATCTCATTATGTCTAACAGATGATTATAAATAGTGTATAACACACTCTATGAAATGATTTACTGTTTTGACTCAATTACAAATCTAAAAGGTTTATTTAAAGGGATTTTAAAGGCCATAGATTAATCAGTGACTCAGAAAATCCTTGTGGACTGTTAAAACTTAATAGTACAATGAAAAATATTTATCTTTTAAGGAAGAGCTTTCAGAAAAACATATACAACACTGGAGAGAAAAAAAAAGCAGAGTGGTCAGAAAGTACTTATTGTATCCTACAGGCTGTATTCACAAATATATTTTACATACATCTCTGTTTTGTACCATACAGATATGGTAAAATTGTATAATCTCATTCAATTTTTAGTTATGGCCAAAAGAAAATGAAACTCAACACTGGAAATACATCACTACATAAAACAGTATGAGATTTCTAATCTTCCAGTATAACTCCTAAAGTAAGTTTTCCAGGTGGCTGTTTTTATAGATACACTTTTCCTTTACATTTTGTTTTTAAATTTGATACCTATACACTAAGTGAACTGAGTGATTCATCTTAGGAAAAGAATCACCCGGCCAGGCAATCACATTTGTCTGACCTTGTTTTATTAGCACAATGGCACCGTTTCATTTTTAACCTTCCATTTCTCCCACCTGTGAATGACTAAAGTTTTTTTACCCTCTTTATAGATGTAAGATCCTCTCAATTTCTGGAAAAAAGAAAAAAAGACTGGGATTCAAGGATTCTTTTTTGTTTTTGTCTTTGCTAGTGTTTTCTTGAAATGAAAATAGATATGTTACACAATATGCATTATTTTAAAAATCCTTTTGTTCTTCACTATTTCTGCTATTTGGAGCTCATTCCTCAGGAACACAGATGAATTTAGTTGTGTTTAACACTGAGAGTGCTTTATCAAGGAATATATTTTACAATTTATTATTCTATTTTGTGACTTACAGACATTAATGCTATTTCTACTTTCATGCTATTACATGTCCTTTACACAGTAAAGACAGTGGGGCAGAGCTTCATATATTCTTTTTTTTTTTTTTTAATTTTAGTTAACATACAGTGCAATATTGGTTTCTGGAGTAGAATCCAGTGATTCATGATTCACATACAATAATAAGTGCCTTCTTTAACACCTACCAGCCATCTAGCCCACCCTTCAGTTTGTTCTCTGTCACTATGAGTCTCTTATGGTCTGTTTCCCTTTCTCCCTACCCCACTCTTTCCATATGTCCATCTGTTTTCTTTGAGTGAAATTACATGGTATTTGTCTTTCTCTGCCTGACTTATTTCACTTAGCATAATACACTCTAAGAGTGCCATCCAAAAATATGTAATATCTTGATCACAGTACGGGAAGGCTTACATCTACTTCTAGAGAGAACTTCCATTATGTTCATTAGCAAGCTCACAAAAGAAAAGATCCGCAAACAGCCATGAAAAGTAAGCCCAACCATTCCAAACAACACGACATACAAAGGACTTTAAAAGGGAATGGAACACTACTCTACCACTTCGCCTCAGATAATGCCCTGACTTCAAAGTTTTAGTCTTTGGGATAAGTTATTTTACTCATATTATTACTACTCCTATTACTCAGCTCTGCATATTTTTATGCAAGCATTGCAGTATGTCTAAATGTTCCTTAATATAAAATTTCCGGTCAAAGTTAACCAGCTGGTCTGAAAAAACAAACTTCTTTTTTTTTTTTTTCAAAGATTTTTATTTATTTGACAGAGAGAAACACAGCGAGAGAGGGAACACAAGCAGGGGGAGCGAGAGAGGGAGAAGCAGGCCCCCCGCCGAGCAGGGAGCCCGATGTGGGACTCGATCCCGGGTCTCCGGGATCATGACCTGAGCCGAAGGCAGTCGCCCAACCAACTGAGCCACCCAGGCGCCCCTGAAAAAACAAACTTCTGTATGAAGGCATGTGATTTGCCTCATTCTACCCGATGAGTAGCGGAGCAGCCATGTTTGTTGCTTTCTGCTTCACATAGGTTCCTAAGTCACTGCTCTAAGTTATGTTGGTACCAAGTTTCTAAGAACCAAGTGTCAGCTTAGGGTTTGCTGTCTCTTAATTCAAAAGGCATGGAGAGTATAATTAACATCCATTAAGGGCCTAATGAGCTGCTAGAGCAAATTCTTAATTGAATTTTACTAACAGAGTTAGTAAGTACTGGTAAAGTAAGCCTTAACCAGCTTTCAGTGAAGAGAAGCACAGTATTATGTGAGGAGAACCACAATAATAAGTTGGTCCACATGATTCCTAGCTTAGTGCACAGTTTTATCCTATTTGGAACCATCATGCCCTAGTGTTAGTGTCCCTCAAAGGAGCTGGGGTGCCTAGATGTCTACACCTTCAAAATAATATCACACACACACACACACACACACACACACACACACACACACACACGCCCGCGCGCGCGCGCCCAGGGAAGCAATTTGACACTTTCTCATTGGTAAGGAGAGTATTTCAAGGTTAATGTGACAGGTTCTCTGATTTTATGACACTATATCTAGCCTGTGGTAATAAAACCGAGGTGTTGCTCAGGTCCTTGTCAGGAGACCAGATGAGATCCTTCTCTCTCTCGAGATGGGCTACATTTGCTCTTAGGATATTTTTGGGTTTCTACTACAAACGTTTTACCTTTATGTTCACAATTAAAAGTAAAGAGGCCAGGGTCACTCTGTTTCTATTAATTACTAATTTACCTGGTCTGTTGTAGAATTTCTTTTTTTGTGGAGAGAAGCATTTTGATTGGATGTATGTCTAATTATTTTAATTGGATGTATCTCTAGATAACTCAGCAAATAAGAGTCTATGCACCAAACAGTACACATTATCAATGCTCAAGTAACCACCTTCTCATTTCTGAGCACACCATTTCTCATAGAAGAACATTTTGTGAAGGTAAATCTAACAAATGGATACAAACAAGAAACAGCAGTAGTTGCAATTTTCAGTGAAGCAACCTGCAATTTCTTCAATTTATTTAACCAAAAATTGAAGGTCTTTAATCATAGCCCAATATATTTAATGTATTTCAGATAGAATATTTTTTTGTCATGATTATCTCCTTAACAGGTTGTACAAATAGGCTCGGGAGACTTTAAAAATAAACCCTCAGGAAGTACTGAAAATGACTTAATACTTATCCAGAAGTGTCATGGTATCAGAATCATTTTTTAGAGTTCTAGGTGCCTGAGCCACATGTCAGGAGACTGAATGAATCATTATCTCAATAGCTTGAAAATGTGTAAGAAAACAAAACAAAAACCAAGTAAACACACTAGTTGAACTGGTCCTTAGGAAAATGCAAATTAAAACCACAATGAGATACCACTACACATGTACTAGAATGGCTAAAATTAATGATTGACAATACCACATGTAGGTGAGAATGTAGTGTGACAAGTCTCCTCCACTGCTGGTAGGCAAGCAACAAGTACATAACCTATGATGGAGCGACTGCACCCATGGGTACACACCCACAAGAATCAAGTGTCGATGTCCATCAAAAGGTGTACACACACACACACCACACATACGCGCGTGCGCGCATGCACACACACACGTATATATGGCGCAACTCACAGTAGCTTTACTTGTATTAAAACTTAGAAACAACCGAAATGTCCATCAACATTCAAGCAGATCCATAATTTGTGATCACAATGCTATAGAAGATGATGAAGAACGGCCACTACCATGCTACATGGATGAATCTCACCGACTTCTACTGGAAAAAAGAAGCCAGACTCAATGGTTTTACTTATATGAAGTTCATGAATAGGCACAACTAATCTATGGTTATAGAAGCAAAATCATAGTTACATTTGGGCTTTTTTTTCCCCCTGGGTTTCTACTGGGAAAAAAGAATGAAAAAGGGGGGCTAGGAAATGTTCCACCTCTTGATCTGAGCAGCGGTCACACAGATTTCTATTTCTATATGTAGGCACAGATGGATATATGAAACTATGAACTATAATACTTAAGATCTGTACCTTCCACAGTAGTAAGTTATACCTGAATAAGCAAATAAATAAAAAGAAATTTAAAAGTTTCTAATTAAGAAGCACCGCTTTACAGGAAAGGGAACAAATGTATATTCTTATGTTAGTTTACCTACTTTTCTAAAGGGAAGAATATCAAATACAGAATCACTGTTTTTTTGACCTACTATTATCTGGGCATTTTGAGAAAAGCAACTCAACAGACTGATGAAAGGCAACCTTCTAACCTTGCACCCTGAAATCAGTCCAGGAGCCTTTGCGCCAAGTTAGTTAGCTGTTCAGAGCCGTTAGGCTGTGTTTCCTGGCACTTGTTGAGCGGATTTAACAGCTTCCACCTCGGTGTAGAAACAAAAATAAATCTGCACATTTCCAAGAAAAACACAAAAAATTAGTTTCTACCCTCAAATCTGCTAAATAAAAGCATTCATAGGAACCACACATAGTTCAATGAACTAGAATTTAAAAACAGACTCAGCTTGCCAGCACTCTGAGTATTCAATAATAGCAGTGGTCACCTGGGGCAGCGGAAATAACATGGTAACGATATTTTGAGAGGTTCCTGGAATCAAAACACAGGTCAGATTTTTCCCCTTTCCTTTTGTTTTCAGCAAAAACTAGTTATTCTCATAGGGACCGTGGGTAGTTATTTTCTCAGACTGTAATATCCAAGCATACGAAATTTCTTCCCACATCTAGCCTGACACAAGCAGAGTGAAAAATGGTTTTGTGTCATTAGTTTTAAGCCAAGAGTGAGAGCACACTCAACTCTTAAATGGGAAGAGCACAGGACTCCAGGGACAGATCTAGGTAATAACAAAAACACCTATTATTTAGTGAGTGGTGGTAAGATCTATTTGGAAGCAAGAAAATGTAAAGCAGGTGGTAAAGTAAATAGAAAAATACAGATATTTTGATATTTATCTTGTCACAGTAAACTGTATGAACGTGATCACAAAAGATAATAGCAGTTCTCTGAAGTTTAGAATTTTTTTTTTTTTTTTTAAGATTTTATTTATTTAACAGAGAGAAACACAGCCAGAGAGGGAACACAAGCAGGGGGAGTGAGAGAGGGAGAAGCAGGCTTTCCGCCCAGCAGGGAGCCCGATGTGGGACTCGATCCCGGGTCTCCAGGATCATGACCTGAGCTGAAGGCAGCTGCTTAACCAACTGAGCCACCCAGGCGCCGCTGAAGTTTAGAATTTGATACAAATCTTTGAATGTGTGGATCTTTTTTAAAAGGCATCTAGCAAAGTCAGCTACTACAAATGAATAGAGAAATACAGTGGTTAGCTTTAAAGCCTTTTTGCGGTTTTGCTACTATGCATGAAAAATCAAAATTATAGAGTGAAATATTTTTGTGGCTCCTTGATACTACACAATGAAGGACTGTTCATCTTTCACTGATTTATGGCTTACTGATTGATTTACAACTTTATGATTTATGAGAAGCTCAAGTCTTCCAACATCAGAGTAAGACATTTCTAACTGTGGCTATTTGGGAGAAGGCCAGGATGAACTTGTAAAAAAATCTATATTGCAGAATTTAAAAAATAAATGCAGTTGCATTTAGATATAACTCATAAACTACATTTAGAAAGTACTGGCAAACTGAAGTCCTTAGTGGCTTGTTTTAATGAAGAGATAAAAAATAAGTTATGACTAGCACAGCTGTTCTTGGTAACAAATTCATTACATGTATCAAATGTGACAAAATACTACTACTAATTTTCTTACAACCTCCCTCTTTATTGTTATTGTGAAGATAAAACATTCACAAATTCAGAGTTTTGTTCAAAGCAATTGTACTTTATCTATTTTAAAAGGATTTGGGAGTTTGCCGTCTTCCCTATATCAGCAAAGTTTATTAAGTTAAAAATAGACATTGTGACCAATTCTGACTACTAATATCAATGAGAAATTTCCACTAAGTACAAAATAAAGATCTTAGTACATTATCAGCTACAGTCACAGAACCATTTAAAACTACCTCGGCTTTTCCTGATCGTCTTAAAACTAAATTAGCTGCTATTTGTGTTTATCTATTTCTTCATTATCGGGACACTTCTCTACCAATATTACAATTCCTAGAATATTAGCCTGTCTCTATTAGACAGACTATAAGCTCTACGAGGGCAAGAACTATATTGACATAGTCGTATAGTATCATATTTTACTATTATATATATATAATCATATAGTAAAGTATGATTATACACCACACACGCACACAGAGTATCTTGCATTCATCAACCGTAATGAATTATTCTAGTATGAATCCTCCCCCACTAGATGCTTACTCAGTTCCATGTTGGAATGTTTTGCCATCTGTCTCCCTAACTAGTCACCTAATAATATGTAGGTTAAACAAATGTCCAAAGCCTAGTAGAGTGCTGGCAAATGCAACAATTTGGTAAATTAATAATCAGTTGTCTAAAGCAGACAAAACTTTCCTTCTCCCCAGAGATGACTGGGTGCTCATCAAACTCTCAGATGATGAGGGTCCTTCTAAGGTGGACAAATGGACCAGTCTTCACGCCTTCAAAATTGGAAAAGTTAATCTCAGATACTTGTGCATTCGAAATTCTTATTTTGGGGGGTTCTCAACTCCACGCACCCCTGAATAGGCTTCCAAAAATTAGACCTACTCCTTGACTGAAGAATGTATCTCGTCTAGGAGGGAATCTCATTTCTTTTGTTAATTATATTTAGAAGAATTATATAAAAAAGAGAGACAGAAGGACACATACTACTTAAGTCTTTCAGATCAACTGAATTGATACAGGCAACGGGTAAGGACAGAAGTCTTTTATGTCCCTAAAAACGAATTCTAAACTGAAAAGATAGCAGGCAAAAGAACATCATCAATCCAAAGAGTATACAATGACAAATTATTTTAACTGAAAATCCATCATATCATGAAACTAATGTAGCATCTTAATACAAAAATCATCATTACTGAGTGGTCATTAAGTAACCACTAGAGGGGCGCCTGGGTGGCTCAGTTGGTTGAGTGACTGCCTTCGGCTCAGGTCATGATCCCGGAGACCCGAGATCGAGTCCCACATCGGGCTCCCTGCTCGGCGGGAGGCCTGCTTCTCCCTCTCTCACTCCCCCTGCTTGTGTTCCCTCTCTGGCTGTGTTTCTCTCTGTCAAATAAATAAAATCTTTAAAAAACAAAACAAAACAAAAAAAACAGACAAAAAAACATACTCTTAAAACTATTATCGAATCCAAAACTTAAAAAAAAAAAAAAAGTAACCACTAGAGAGCTATCTCATTTGTGACTAACCTTTAAATCTTCTACTGTACTCAAACATAGACTATTTATGCAAGAAGAAAGGAAAGGAGTTTAACTGGAGTTAATACCCCCACGCCCACTTAAAATGTGAACATATTCAGTACTTCATAAAAAGCCTTAATCGTACATGTAAAACAATTTCTTGATGCTTTTAATACTACAGCTCAGCTGAAAAGCTCTAGCTCATTAGCTACCTCCTGTCTATACTGGATGCCTCCTTTCCTGTCTCAGTGCTGCCCCCCTCAGGCTCCTGGATTCCCTCACCAAGGGGTTTCCCCACCCCACCCGGCCAATCCCAGTCCTGGAAGGCTCCTTCTTGCAGGCTGCCCACTGACCAGAAAGGAAGCAGAGGGCCGACCTGAGCTAATTAGAGATGATTGCTCTGGCACTTCATCCAAAACCTGATGCTGATTGTTGATGCAATTTTTCCGGTCCTCGCCGAACCTCTAGCACTCCTAAATACAGATATTTGGAAATGTACACTGTAAATGTGAATATAACCATGAAGACGGTACGGTCAAAGACCTCAGGCCGCCTTTATTTCTGAGTTTTGGCTTTACGAGCCTAAATGTGTGCTGGAGTCCCCTAGACAGGTGTTTGTTATAAAAGGAAGACAAGTAGAGAAGTGGACAGGGGATAAGTGGTCAGGATGGCCATATAAAAGCACCCGAAGAGGAATTCCACCTGTAAGATTCTTCTTGAGACCTCTACCCCACTCAGCTCTTCCCAGGACGGGCACTCTAGATCCCAGGTCCTCAAGCAACTCTCCCCCTGCTTTTATCATTCACAGCTCCCTCCTCTAGTCACGGAGAATGCTGTTCAGCCTCTGGGTCCTTGCTCTCTCCCTTGCCTCTAAGTCAGAGGGTTCTGTAGCCCTTTTTTCACTTATGCGGAAATACTACTTCCTTCAAATGCCTACAGTTGGGGCACCTGGGTGGTTAAGCGTTAAGCATCAGTCGTTAAGCATCTACTTTGGCTCAGGTCATGATCCCGTGGAGTCCCGGGATCGACCCCACATGGGGCTCCATGCTCAGCGGGAAGCCTGCTTCTCCCTCTCTCACTTTCCCTGCTTGTGTTTCCTCTACAGTTGTGTTTCTCTCTGTCAAATAGATTTTATTTATTTATTTGACAGAGAGAGAGATCACAAATAGGCAGAGAGGCAGGCAGAGAAAGAGGGGGAAGCAGGTTCCCCGCTGAGCAGAGATGTGGGACTCGATCCCAGGACCCTGAGATCATGTCCCAAATCGAAGGAAGAGGCTTAACCCTCTGAGCCACCCAGGCGCCCAATAAATAAAATCTTAAAAACAAAACAAAACAAAAAACAACAGCCTACA
>PITA01010142.1:0-73510 GCA_004023965.1 Spilogale gracilis
AAGCTAGAGTCTGGTGGAAGATCAAGATATCTAAATAAACAACTTTCCCATATACCAGAAATACTAATTTTAGGGCCCCTGGGTGGCTCGGTGGGTTAAAGCCTCTGCCTTCAGCTCAGGTCATGATCTCAGGGTCCTGGGATCGAGGCCTGCATGGGGCTTTCTGCTCAGTAGGGAGCCTGCTTCCTCCTCTCTCTGCCTGCTTCTCTGCCTACTTATGATTTCTCTCTCTCTCTGTCAAATAAATAAATAAAATATTTTTTTAAAATACCAATTTTATTTTTTTTCAGAAATGGCAATTGTAAAGGACCAAGGAATAAAGATTTCATTGACAACAACAACCAGACCAGACCCATAAAACTCCCATGAATAAGCCCTTCATAAGCCCTTTGTGGAGAAATGATAAAGCCTTCCTGAGGATAGCAAAGAAGACTTCACTAAACAGGTACACTAATTTCACAAACAGAGAGACCTAATATTGTAAAAATATTATTCCACCCCAACTTGATAATTTTAGTGCAACCCCATTAACAGTTTCATGGAATTTCATCCATGAAGCAAAAAATATGCAACAACAGAAAAGCTCAGGTTTTTTTTTTTTTTAAATTGAAAGGGAGAAGGGACTTTTCTACCTGATATTAAGACATGTTATAAAACTTTAGTAATTAAAATGATGAAATTGATGCAAAAATGAATATTTAGGTAAAACAATAGGAAGTCAATGTAACAGAATAGCGGTCCCATACATACATGAGAAGTCTGTATGATTGCAATAGCATTTAAGAACTATGGGTAAAGAATTAATTAGTCAAGAAATGGTTTGAAAAATAAATGGTTGAGCAGCAACAGCTGTCCATACCAAAAAAAAAATGTTAAATTCCTACTTGATACCATACATACCAACAAATTCCTGTTGGATTTAAAAATAGTACAAAAACAATAGTATCTCAAGGAAAAACAGTACAAAAATTTCTTGATGTCTCTATTATTCTTGGTTTTAACAGAACTAACAAAAACAGTTTGGTTAACTTAGGCAGAAACAATGTACAGGCAGGAGACAACTTAATGCGTAGGAAGCCATGGAAAATGGCAAGAACCGAAAGTCCTTCTTGAATATGACAGAAGAGATGAAACATCAAGGAAGAGTGATAAATTCGACTATGTGAAGTTTATAAAGAACTTCTAGAAGCAGTAAGAACGTGGTTGTTACAACCACTTTGGAGGGCAATCTGGCAGCAACTAAGGAAAACTGTGCTTACCCTAAGATCTAGTAACTTCCACTTCTTAGTATACCCCTGGAGAAATATACACATTTGTGCCGAGGAGACACAGTTAAGAGTAGGCATTTCAACCTTATCTGTAATTCTGAGAAATGAAAAGACCTGTCACTACTGGAAGAGAGGAAACAGAACACAAGTACCTGGTGAAAGGAATGTGATGTCACAGCCAGAAAGATCTAGAAGTCCGAGGGGAAAAAGCAAGTTGTAGTGTCAGCTCTATAATGTTCTATTGTTTTTTAAGGTAATACTTAGGTATTTAACAAAGAGAAATGAGCATGGTCCAGAGGGCTTCTTCTGACACCATGTTCTTCCTCTCTCTCAGAGTTCATGTAGATTGCTTCCCCGTGCCACAGGACCTTTGCATGTGATGCTTCTATCCAGAATCTTGCCCTTCCTTTCCTCAAGTTTATACTCTCAGTTCCTTTGGATTTCTATGAGAAAAACCCCACTTCAACAATGCTTTCTCAGAGCCTCTGACCTAGGTCAAGCTCCTGGCCTTTAGAGGGCTTACCTTTGAACCTAATTACATATGCACTTTGTGATCATTAATTCTAGCTCTCTGAGAAAGAGACAGTGTCATGCCTGTTCCTCACTGAACACCTCACTTTGGGTCCGGTAGACACCCCCATTTGCGAACTACTTGCTGGAAGCATCAAATCCTGAAGGCTAGAAAAATGACTGTACACCCTCCTAAAACAATTTTATCTTGAGGCCTCAAACCTGACACACTCCAAAACATTGTCACTTTCCTTCTATACCTGCAGCCTCCTCAAGGCTTCTCCACCGCTGGCTGCTGATTAGGGTTGAAGCCACACAAAAGCATTCCTAATTCTCTGCCCTCCTTGTCTCATCAGTCTCCTCACCTTACGTCTACCTCTCCATTCCCACAGCCTCGATCCAAACTGCTGTCCTCCCACCTGGCTAATGCAATTGCTGCTCCAGCTTCCCCAGTGTACTCCAGTCAGCAGTGAAGCCGTGTATGGCCACATAGCTGCCAAAGCCATCTGACTCTCAAATGGGAACTTAACTATGACCTCCAGCTGCCTGTCTCTCAGCAGGGTTGTAATACTGCCTCAGCATCTGGTTTACCTGTAGTTCCCCCAGTTTACCCCAGGAGCTGAGGGATTCTGGGACACCAACCTTTCAGTGTTCAAACTGGGACTATCCTGGGGAAAACCAGGACAAGTTGGTCAGCCGACTCCTCTGCTAGGCTGTCATTTCCATGAGGGCGGGGATCATTTGGGACTTGTTCACTATCCTAGCCCCTTTGATACCTAGCACAGTGGTCTTTTTTTTTCCTGTGCGTATTTTATTTAGCTTCCCCCCCCCCCCAAACCTTCTTATTTTAAACAACTCTCTTTGCAGTTAGAAAGTGAATGTAAATACTCACTTTTGTTGGTCCAGCAGTTTACACGGTGCCTAATGCTCGGTCGGTGTCCAAGCAGGTAAGAAACTGTTTATCTTGCTTTACTGAATCAGATGAAACCTGACCTCAGACCAGGGTTCTAACTCTTGTAGAAGGAAACACCATTCTGGGATAGGCTGTGTGGCTTCTGTCATGCAAATTCCTTTTGACTCTGGATTAGATCACTGTTTCCAGAACTTTCACTGATACACACACTGACCCCATGGGACCTCCATATGTCCCTTCTCACACACAGGGTCAGCCAGTGCATGCTATGGCTGCTTTGGTGTTCACTAAAGTTGAATCTAAACCCTACCAGTTAGTGGCCATGTGACCTTGGGCAAATGGCTCCTCTGAACCTCTGATCTGTAAAGAATGCAGGCTTGGGTGCCTGGGTGGCTCAGTGGGTTAAAGCCTCTGCTTTCAGCTTGGGTCATGATCCCAGGATCCTGGGATCGAGGCCCATGTCGTCGGGCTCTCTGCCCAGCAGAGAGCCTGCTTCCTCCTCTTTCTCTGCCTTGTGATCTCTCTCTGTCAAATAAATAAAGTGTTTTTTTTAAAAAAAGGATCAAATAATGTGCAAAAACTGCAAATGCTAAAAGGTCCAGATACTAGGTTTACAATTCCTAGTCCTCCCCCATCCATTCAATGCAGCCAATTTATTTTCTTGTTCCAATAAAACTTTAGGAAGAGGACCAAGGAAGCAGCATAACTAAGACAACCTTCAGGTGACTTGAGTGAATGAAGCAGCAGAGATGGGAGGTAAGGCTTTCCCTAGAAGGGAAGGAATCAAATGTTTCCTCGCTAAGCTCCTTGAGAGAACCTAGAACATTCCTGATAGTTGAGACCACACTTCACTCCTCTTTGCTCCACTCTCCCAATACAAATAGTTCATTGGCTTAAGAAGAGATTCCAGGCCAGGGCGCCTGGGTGGCTCAGTGGGTTAAAACCTCTGCCTTTGGTTCAGGTCATGATCTCAGGGTCCTGGGATGGAGGCCCACATCAGGCTCTCTACTCAGCAGGGAGCCTGCTTCCTCCTCTCTCTATGCCTGCCTCTCTGCCTACTTATGATCTCTGTCAAATAAATAAATAAAATCTTAAAAAAAAAAAAAGAAGAGATCCAGGCCATATATTCCTTTCACATAAATTGTTCAGAAGAGACTAGGTTATATTGAGCCCTTTGCTTAAGAAAATTCCCAAGAACCCCTTTTGTCCTTTTAATACCCAATAAATAAAAGGCTCAGTCTGTGCTATTGAAGGGCATAAAAATGACTAGATAGATTTTCACCGATTTGGAAAGCATCTTGGGGATGCTTTGCCTTAAAATAGAACTCCAGGGAGACCTAAAAGAGAGGTGTCAAGGAGTTAGGTCACTGTCTTCAAAGCAGACCAGCATGACAAAGTGAGCCCTGTGTGGCTGGCCTACAGGGAGAAAGATGCCCTACATGTCAGAGGCAATGGGCAGAGATAACGAACTGGTTTCAAATTCAAACTCAAAATCAAAGACTTGAGTAGGTTTCGGAAGAGTCCTTTCTGTCCCCCGGCTTGAGACCTCCAGCTGAGAGCCCAGGTGGAAGACACTAGTTAGTTTGTTCTTTATTTTCATTGGAAAGTTATATGGTTACTTATCAACAAAATGACTGTCCAGGGCAGAGATATCCAGTGATTTCTATGTACAGGCCCATCCCTGGGGTCCATTCCTCCCCAGGAGCCTCAGTCCTGAGGCCTCAGCTGGCTCCTTCCCAGGCCTCCAGGAACCAACCACAAAGACACAAGGAACAAAAACCCAGCCTGACCTCAGCACCTGTTTTCACCCCAAAGGGAGGTGGCAGCTGCTGGTTTGGGACCCAGGCCTATTCTCAGGGTAGTGGGTGCAGGGGCTTCTCTCCTGGGAGCCTGCCCTTCATGCACACCCCCTCCCAGGAAGGCTCTCTTGGACATTCCTGGGATGACTCTGACAGGCTCATGGGTTCCCACTCTGGCCTTCTTTTCTTTCTAGTTGTCTTTTGAACACGGAGGCATCTCAGCCTCCCATCCTGGAGGATAAGCATTTGCTCTGTTGCTTTTTCTTTTGTTCCTGTTTTTGTACAAAAGCAACAATACTCTCGATCAGACCATTTTTTTGCCCAAGAAACACAAGTGGCTCAACAGGTACAGTTCTGCTGGTCGATCTGCTTCCGGCAGGGTTCCATGGTGACAGCAACACCCACCCCGCTCCGGCCAGATGTCATGTGGGTCACCTCACTCCAGGTGTCTGTGTCTGGGTCGTAACACTCCACACTGTCCAGGAATGTGTGACCATCGTAGCCTCCTGCAGGGAGAGCAGAGGAGACAGTCACCCCCTCTCAGGGCAGAGGAAAGAAAGGGGGAGAAGGAACTCCAAGAAACCTTCCTACTGGGATCTGAGCCTGCCGCCCAAAGATGGGATAAATAGGTCTTCTCCACCCAGGTCCCTGCCCCAGGGCCTCACCGAGAACGTAGATCCTGCCCTGGTGCACAGTAATCCCTAGGGCGCTTCGCCGATGCTTCATGGGAGCTACAAAAGTCCACGTTTCTGTCTCCACGTCATAGCGCTCCACGCTGTTCAGCTGGTCCTGACCATCGTAGCCCCCCGCAGCATAGATACAGTTGTGCAAGACACAGACTCCTAAACCGTACCATGCAAAGAGAGTGACTCCAGGGCCTGGCTCTTGGGGCCCCAGGCACCGCCTTCCTGGGGGTGCCCTCCCCTCTCCCCTCTTCCGGGGTACCCTTCAGAAACAAGAGAAGAGCCAGAAGAGAAGAGCTCGGACTGTCAGGATCTAACTCTCCTGGGTATGCCGCAGGGTTTAAGACTGAAACCAGAAGCCTTCCCCCTAGGCCTTGCCGAGTTTCATTCCCAGGGGCGGGACAGGGTTCCTCCATGCTCCCTTCCCGGCAGCCCCCACCCACCTGCCCCACTTCGGATGGTGTTCATGGGTGTGATCATTCGCCACTCATTTCTCTCTGGATAGTAACACTCGGCTGAGTTGAGGCGGTTTGTTCCATCAAAGCCCCCGACGGCATAGAGCAAACGGTTGAGGACAGCCACTCCTACCCCGATCCTTCGAGTCAGCATTGGGGCCACCAAGTGCCACTCGTTCCGCTCTGGGTCATACCTGCAAGGGCATAATAACAATGACAATGGTTGGGATGCCTGGGTGGCTCAGTTGGTTAAGCAACTGCCTTCGGCTCAGGTCATGATCCTGGAGACCCGGGATCGAGTCCCACATCAGGCTCCCTGCTCAGCGGGAAGCCTGCTTCTCCCTCTCTCACTCCCCCTGCTTGTGTTCTCTCTCTCGCTGTGTCTCTCTCTGTCAAATAAATACAAAATCTTTAAAAAAAATAGTTTAACAATGACAATGGCGATCATAGATGACCTGTGTGGAACACTATGGCCTGACATGCCGCCTGTTCTTAACAGCACTTAAACTCTACTCCTCATAGCTTGTCTCTGAGGAAACAGGTTGACAGCCGTCATCTGCTCAAGGTTACCTGCAGGTCTGTTGGACACTGAGGGTGGATTTACCATCCGCCACCACCAGGCCGCATGCTGTGTGTTGGGTTAGCTCCCCAAAAACCCACCTGGCCTGTTGGGCAGGTGGTCCTCATTATCATCTCCCACTTTCCCATTATCTTCAGATGACAAGACAGAAGCACCAAGGAGGTGGGGGTGGGGTTATGACCCAGCCTTGTAGGACACTAGAATCCTAATTCTAACAACTAGGCTACCACCTAGGATGGTTTGTCAAAGTGTGGTGTTGTTTAAAATCCCCATTCCCGGGGTGCCTGGGTGGCTCAGTTGGTTAAGCGACTGCCTTCGGCTCAGGTCATGATCCTGGAGACCCAGGATCGAGCCCCACCTCGGGCTCCCTGCTCAGCGGGAGGCCTCCTTCTCCCTCTCTCACTCCCCCTGCTTGTGTTCCCTCTCTGGCTGTGTTTCTCTCTGCCAAATAAATAAAATCTTAAAAAAAATAAAATAAAAATAAAATCCCCATTCCCCAGCCTCGCTCCAAACCCACCGATACCAAATCTCCAGCAGTGGGCTAGGAAGTTTGTTTTAACAAGTTCTCCAGCTGAGAACTGTGTCCTGGATCACGCTTCTGGAAGAGGAGAAGGCAGAGGACCGACTGTGCAAAAGTTGAAAGCCAAAACTGCTCAGCCTCTAAACACAGAGTCACCATGCAGCTGTGCAGGTTGTGCACTGCACAAGGGGGCACCTTCCACAAAGAAAACTTCATACATCTGTTTATTATGGCAATCTGGGGGCAGATGGTAGTGAGATGTCATGTTGTAATGAAATTAGCATTTTACAACAACGTCAAACTGACAGAACTCTTTCCAAATCTGTGAGAGTTTTATGCGTTTGTGACAGCCCTGTAAGAAATCCCCAGGCCAAGACACAGCATCCAAAGTCACTGACCATCAATCTCCCATGGAGTTAGCTTCACCTGAGGCTTCCACTCCAAGGCAGGGTGCAGAGACAGGCACTCAACAATAGGAGGAATCTCCAAATCCCAATGGGTTGGGACCTGTTAGCAACAGGAACCTCAGACCTCACCCCTTCAGGCCCGCCACTCACCTCTCCACACTGTTGTGGTGGATGCAGCCATGTGAGCCACCAACAGCATAGATGTGCCCATCGATGACCCCAACCCCGATCCGATTGCGTGGTACGCTCATGGGGGCACAGGGCGACCACTGGTTGGTCATGGGGTTATAGCAGTCCAGGGCATTGGAGTCGGTGTTGCCATCGGGTGAGTTGTTCCGGCCACCCACAGCATACAGCAGCCCATCTACGACGCAGCCGGCCAGGCCACTACGAGGCACCTGCAGGTCTGCCAGTCGGAGCCAGGTGCCATCACTGGGGTTGTAGGCCTCCAGGTAGCTCAGTGACTGGCGGAAGTAGCCACCAGCGGTGTAGATGAGCCGGCCAACTTTGGGCGCCCGACAGGGCATCACCTGCGTGGGCTTATGCAAGGTAAGCTCCTGGAAGATCTTGACCAGGTAGTCCTTGCAGCGGGAGTCCGATTGCAAGATCTCACACTTCTGCAGCTGCATCTGAAGGAAGTGGGGTGTGAGCGAGTGGCACCGCACAGCCCGAAGCAGCGCCTGCACATAGAAACGCCGCTGCTCACAGTCATGCTTGACCCAGTTGATGCAGGCATGGAAGACCTCGGACTCGCAGCGCACGTTCAGATCATCTCGACTGATGAGCGTCACCAGCTGACAATGGGAGAGGTTGAAGAACTCCTCTTGCTTGGCCACCTGCAGAGGGCATCACTGTGACAGGCTAACTCCCCTCAACGGCAGTATGATGGAGGATCAGTCACTCAACCTGCCTTTGACAGTATCTCAGTTTCCTCTTTTGTAAAACGGGATTCAAATAGTATTAACTTTATATATTGAGAAGGTTAAAGGAGCTAATACAGGGGCAGCTGGGTGGCTCAGTTGTTAAGCGACTGCCTTCGGCTCCAGTCATGACCCGGGAGTCCCAGGATCGAGCCCCACATCGGGCTCCCTGCTCGGTGGGAAGCCTGCTTCTCCCTCTCTCACTCCCCCTGCTTGTGTTCCCTCTCTAGCTGTGTTTCTCTCTGTCAAATAAATAAATAAAATCTTAAAAAAAAAAAAAAAAGGAGCTAATACTACGTGCCAGGCATATAGTACCTACGGACTCAGGCAAACGTTGAAAACACAATATACTATGTACCTGTTTGTATCATTTTGTGCTTGAACTATAAGATTGTTACCTTTTTAAAACAAAATTACATTTTCAAAAGGGTATATTGACTAAAAAGGAAAAGTAATAGCCATAGAGTATTCTAGAAAAGTGTAGGCTCTAACAAAAGAAGGCTGAGCTGCAACTTGGCCCACTACTTTCTAACTAGGTGATCTTGGACAATGCTCTGTGCCTTGGTTTTCCTCCTCTGTAAAGGAGGGATTGTATTAGTCGCTACCTCACAGCCAGGCTACTCACAGGGTATATAGGACCCCAGGCAAATATTTCTTGTCAGGCACCAGTCTACATAAATAATTTCAGTCACCCCTCATCAGCAAGTCACCAACACTCTGGTACCCCAAGCCCATGCAATCCCTTTAAAGAAACTGCACGGGCCTGTGGGAAAGCCCCCCTCACAGATCACCTTCCTGAAAGGCAGAGGCCCCCGGACTAACGCCAGTGCTCCTCAGAGCATCTGGTCAACCCCACATGTGGGGTAGAGAGGAGAACATCACCCCTTAAGGAGAGAAACAGAAACCAGGACGGTATCTACCTCAGCTGATCCCAGCCACTGGAAGAGGACTTTGAACAAATTTCCAGGAAGGCCCTCTAAAGCACGGGACCCTATAAGCCGTGGGGCCTGGGGTTCAGCCCTCTTGGGTCACACCTAAGGACGGTACTTCCCCATAGGATAGTTGGGAAAATCCAATGATTCAAAGAATGGAAATCCCTTAGAACAGGGGTGAGCCCACAGCAAGTGCTCAACACTTATTGTCATCCCAAGGGCACAACCTCTAGTGCCACCCCCCAAGGTTTTGGGCTCATCATTGTGATTTTACAAGGAATTGCTTATTTTCTGCTCACAACTTCCTCCACTTAAAAACGAAAATGAAACCAAGAACAGTGTAAGGACAACACTGTGGACCAGAGAAAACAAATCTAAGGGTCACATTTAAGGCAGACATGGGTGTTCAATAAATATTTGCAGACTGTTTGAAATATTGGGTCCTCCTTTAGCACTCCCCAAGGTTGAGCTATTATCAACGTTCACTGCACCCTGTCCCTACCCTTGGCCCCAGAGAAGCCGGGGAGCCCAGAGACAGACCTAGAAAGCACTCACTTAAAAAAAAAAAAAAAGAAAGCACTCACTTTCCTCAGCTGTTTGCCAGAGTCACCCCAGATGTGTAGACTGAACTTCATAACCTCATTTTTCTCCAGCTCCCTAATCTGACCCTTCACACTTCAAGGGAAGACAGGGATGTCCATCCATCTGTCCCTGGTCCTTCTGATACCCCCCGAAGCCCTGGCCCCATGTCTCCTCCTGCCACTCACCTCTCCGAAGTGCATATAGATGTATTCGCGGGCACGCTGGTGCAGCTCAGCACAGCCGATCTGTTCAGCGAAGTTGGCAATGCCAATGGCGTTGCTGGGGTCCAGCTGCTGCACGAGGAAGTCACTGCAGGCGCGGACAACGCTGTCGATCTGGTACATGACGGCACCATTCATCACGTGGAGCACGCACTTCTCACCCATAGAGATGGAGGCCGTGTAGGCAAACTCAATGAGGCGCTCCATAACCTTGGGGTGGATGCCCTCAATGGACACCACTTCCATGCCCTGCTCCCGTAGCCCATTGGTGAACATGGCCTTGAAGACAGGGCTAGACGAGGCCAGCACCACCTTGTGAGCCATGAACTGGGCGGCTGGCGCGTCCTGGTATTTGACCTGGAGAGTGACATCACACAGCTGCTGGCTGAGCCGCAGCTCGTTCATGATGCCAAAGGCCTGCTTGGTGTGGTCCTCCAGCGTGTAGCTGAAGGTGCGGTTGCCGTGCTGGGAGGGCGTCACCTCGGCTTTGCACTCGGTGGAGGCGTACATCACCGTGTCCCCTGCCCCCTCGGGGCGCTGTGACCGCAGGGGAAGGAATCGGGTGCGGGCCCCAGCCCCGCTAGGCCTGGGTTCCAGCTGCATGGGGTTCCAGGTGACAAGGGACAACGCCACAACTGGCACTCAGAGGCCTGGAGGAGGGAGAGCACAGGGCTGGGGGCAGGGCCTGGGGTCAGGCCTCCTTTTTTAAGATAAAGCGACTCCTAGACCAGTTTTCCTTCCTAAGCCCAGATGAAGCAATGTCCATTTGTGCTCACTAACTGCCACATGGCCTCAGAGCCCAAGAGTCCACCTTAAAACACAGGTCGGATGCCGCCCCTCCCTTGCTCAGAATCCCCTAACTCCCTGTGGCACAAAGAGTAAAACCAAACTCTGAATGTCCTACCCTACACAGTCAGCTTCTGTCCACCTTTTTCCTTTGCTCACTCTGTTCCAGCTAGCTGGTAGCCCTTGCCTTCCTAGATAGAGCATGTCCAGCTCATTCACAGTATCTACTGTGTGCCAGGCACTGTTCTAGGCACTAGAGACTAGCAGTGGAGAAAGGCAGACATAAAGTGTGCACCCCTGGAGATGACACTTGGGAAGGGATGGGCCATAAATAAAATAAGCAAGACTTGAGTAGAAATTGGGGCTGTGAAGAAAAGAACAACAGTATTGTGATAGTGCGACATGGGGCACTTAGTTTAAATCAGGTAGTCCAGGACTCTGTTAGAGCTGAGACAAAAAGGATGTACATGTGAAAGGGATTTTCCAGGCAGAGGGGATGGCAAGTGCAAAGGCTCAGAGGCAGAATGAGAGAGACAATCTGGAGAATTGGGGAGGAGTGTAATGAGAAATACTACTAAAGGGAAGGTTTCCAAGAAACCTGTGGAGTCCGGAGGGCCAGGGCAGGAGCTGTGTTTTGAAAGATCCAGCTGGGAGAAGAGGGGGATCTGCAAGAGGCTCCCCAGGCTCTCCACTTATCCTTCCCAGAGGCACAGTAGAATCATCTTCTCCCTGTTTTATTTCCACCACAGCACTTGTCAGAAACCAAAATGAGCTCCGCTGCTTGCACGTTGAGGGATGGCCAATGCCTCTGGTCCTCAGCTGCAGGGCTTCCGAAGGCAGGGAGCTCTGAGTAGGTCAGGGCTGTGCCCACCCTCGCACGTGCTTACCCCACGTCCGGTTTGGGGCCTGGCACTGCTCAGGGGTCAGTAAGCAAGCAGTTGGCTGGCCGCCCCACTGTGCCTGCCAGAGCACCCTCCTCCACCGGGCCCAGGGCGCCGTTTGGCCACCTCTGCCCGGCCAGGGCCCTTGTCCTGCCTCTTTGTCTTTGGCCAGTCGATCACCGGTGCCCCTTGGACACTGGGCACTCCCCCCGCCCCAACGAAGCGATCAGTGGGAGATCAGTGGGAGACTGCGCTTGTCCGGCCTGAGCCGTCACCAAGGCCTGGAGAAGGGAGGAAGTGACCCCTGCCGTGCGGCCTTTTTACTGTCAACCCCAAGGCGCAGACCAAGCTCCCGAGCGCGCCGGGTTCCCGGGCCATCGCACGGAGGAGCATTCCCTGGGCCTTTCGCCCCGCTTGCGTAGCTCCGGGGCCACCCCTCGAGTAGCGCCGTCCAACAAAAGCCTAGGACTCGAGCCGCGCCCTCCTGACCGTCCGCGAGGCCGCGGGAACCCCAGGGCGACCGGACCCGCGGCGCCCAGTTCCCCGATCCCCCCGGGGACTCCCCGCCCGCGGTTCGCACAGCCGGGGCGCAGGCCGTCTCACTCACCCCGCCATGGCCGCGCTCGAGCTCCGCCTCCGTCGCCGGGGCCCGGGCGCCTCCATCGCGGCGCGCCAGGGGGAGGCGCGGAGCGCGCGCAGGTCACCATGACTAAGCAGAGCCGGGCGCCGGCCGTGTCAGAATAAAAGTCCCCGCGGCGCCGGGCCTCCCGCCCCCGCCGCCAGTCACCGAGCTGCGCTGCCACAGCGCGACGGCCACTCCGCCCGTCAGTGCGGCGCGGCGCACCCAGCCGCGTGGTCCGAGCCGCGTGGAATCAGAGCCTGGGGTTCGAGGCCCGGCGCGCCCTTGCCTGCACTGCAGACCGGTGGACACCCCTCCTGGCCGGCGCGCTCACCTCAGCCGCCGCGTCGCGTCGTAGCTCTTGGTGCCCAGTGGGGATTCCCGGGGCACCGCGTCGGCTCCGGGCACAGCGGTGCCACCCGCGCGCAGAGCTTCCGGGAAATCGGAGGGTCCGCGGCCTAGCCGGGGGCGGCTCCCGCGGGCGCGTCCGCCGTCGGGGACTTGGCCTTGGGGCGGCAAGGCCTGCGGGGCCTTGGACGTCGGGTGGGGGGGGGGCGGCCTCCGGTTGGCCGGGAAGGAGGCGGGGAGAGGGAGGAAAGGCGCGATGGGGAAGGAGCCGCGATTCCCCGCCCTTCCCGCAGGTGCCCGGCGCCCCTGGGCAAGGAGCTGGCGAGGGCGCAAGGCCGCGGGTAGGGGTGGGGGTGGGGAGGCCCGGTCTGTCCCCACTTCGCACTGCCTACCCCATCCGTCCGATTTCGTCATCTCAGCGCATGACTCCTCTCCCCGACGAGCTCTCCACCCCCTCTTTTAAAAAACATTTTATTTATCTCTTTGTCAGAGAAAGAGTGAGCACAAGCAGGGGGAGCGGCAGGCCGAGGGAGAAGCAGGCTTCCCGCTGAGCAAGGAGCCCAATGCCGGGCTCCATCCTAGGACCCTGAGATCATGACCTGAGCAAGAAGGCAGATGCTTAATTTGCAGACTGAGCCACCCAGGTGTCCCCACTCTTCTCCCTTTAACCCTACACAGCTTAGGCCTCACGGTCCAGTGGTCCCAGGATCCTGCTTGAATTCTTTACCTACTTTGCTTTTCCTCGTCTTTATTTTTTAGTTATTTTCAATCTAGAGGCGCGAAAAGCTCACCTACAGGGGTCTGAAGCCCAGCTCTGCCGCTCTCTAGCTCTGTAGCGATAGGTCCATAACTCAACCTGCCTGCACTTCAATTTCCTCCCTGGAAAATGGTAATAATACTAGCATCTACGGCTAGGTGATCTGGAGGCTGGAATGGTAATACTAGTGCCCAACAGACAGGAACAATTTGTTATTTTTCATGGCAAGAGATACTGATTTGCCACTCATGCTGATTATGATATAGTTAATTTTTAAATATACTTATTTTTAGGGGTGCCTGGGTGGCTCAGTCGTTAAGCATCTGCTTTCAGCTCAGGTCATGATCCTGGAGTCCTGGGATTGAGACCCACATCAGGGTCCCTGCTCGGTGGGAAGCCTGCATCTCCCTCTCTCACTCCCCGTTTTTGTGTTTCCTCTCTAGCTGTGTTTCTCTCTGTCAAATAAATAAATAAAATTTAAATATATATATACTTATTTTTAAGAGAGCCCATCTAAGCCAAGCTATAGAAGCAGCCTAAGTGTCCATCTATAAATAATAAATATATACCAAACCTTCTTTATCAATTTCCCTCTTCTTTATCTTTCCCTCTCTAGCTGTGTTTCTGTCACAGTGGGAGAGGGAGAAGCAGGCTTCCTGCTGAGCAGAGAGCCCGATGCCCTCCCAAACCCGGACCTCCAGGATCATGACCTGAGCTGAAGGCAGCACTTAACGACTGAGCCACCCAGGCTCCCTGAGAGGGAATCTTAAGCAGACTCCATGCTCAGGAAGGAGACCAACGCAGGGCTCTATCTCATGGCCCTGAGATCATGACCTGAGCTGAAATCAAGAGTCAGAGTCTTCACCAACTGAGCCACCCAGGAGCCCCTATTTTTTTTTTTTTTAAGAAAGACAATATATCTTTTTTTTTTTTTTAGATTTTATTTATTTATTTGACAGATAAATCACAGGTAGGCAGAGAGAGGGGGAAGCAGGCTCCCCACCCAGCAGAGAGCCCGATGTGGGGCTCCATCCCAGGACCTCGAGATCATGACCTGAGCCGAAGGCAGAGGCTTTAACCCACTGAGCCACCCAGGCGCCTCAAGACTATATATCTCTTTAAAGAGACATAATACAACGCTTTTAATTTTCTAATAAAATGGCTTCACAAAAATTAAAAAAAAAATAAGTATCTCATAGGAATAATTCTTGCCATATGTGATATACATTCATTCCTGAAAAGCTAGATGATAAACTGACCCAAATTTCACTGTACTTGGGAAGTGTTTCCTAAAGATACTCTATATTAAATCTTCTTTAAAAGAAAAAAAGAGTCCATCTAAATGAAAACTAGGCGAATAATCGAAGGAAATGCCAGGCTAAAAAGATGCTGGTCTAAGAAAAGATTCTGCCAGCCTTAGGAGTGCATTTTAAAGATTCAACATCCCTCTTCAGCCCAGGATTAAATCCAAGCAGGAGGGAGGGAGCGCTGTTGAGTGACGCTGCAGTTCTGGGCTGCTCCAGAAGGGGCGCCATAGCACAGTCAGCGAATACGCAGAGTGGCCCAGACTCTACCGCACCCAGCACCTTCCTAGAATGTGTTTGAAGCAATCGCTCATACATATCTCAAAATCAAACCTTGGGCCCTGTGACCCAGTGATGACACTTGTAGAGATTTATCCAAGGTACGCTGGCATACGTGCAGGAGGATGTATGTACACGGGTGTTTACTGAAGTGCTGTGTATAAAGACAAAGGCTCCGACTCAACTCACTTGGCCCTCCATAGGATCCTGGCGTTGCGACACATCCATGCGCGGAAATATTACGCAGCCAGTGATAGAGATTAAGACATTTTCCTTATGGATGTTTATCTCCATTAAAGCAAACAAACAAACTGGGGGCGCCGGGCTGGCTCAGTCCTTAAGCATCCGCCTTTGGCTTGGGTCATGATCCCTGCGTCCTGGGATGGAACCCCATATGGGGCTCTCTGCTCAGCAGGAAGCCTGCTTCTTCCTCTCCAGCTCCCCCTGCTTGTGTTCCCTCTCTACCTGTCTGTCTCGATCATAAATAAATTTAAAATTTTTTAAGGTTTTATTTATTTGACACAGAGAGAGATCACAAATAGGCAGAGAGAGAGGGGGAAGCAGGCTTCCCGTGGAGCAGAGAGCCCAATGTGGAACTCAATTCCAGAACCCTGAGATCATGACCTGAACTGAAGGCAGAGGCTTAACCCTCTAAGCCACCCAGGTGCCCCCCAAATTTTAATAAATAAAAATAAAAAATATTTTTTAGTGCTATGAATTGAGTTATTGACACCCCCCCCCCACTTCACCACAAGAAATTTAGGTTGAATCCCTAACCTCCTGGGTATTTGGAGATGGGGCTTTGGGGCGGATGAGGCCATTCAAGGTGGGGGCCCCATGATGGGATTTGGGCCCTTGCAAGGATAGATACCAGAGAGCTTCTTGATTTCTCTATACCAAGAGAGGACACAGTGGGACAGCTGGATGACTCAGTCAGTTAAGCAGCTGCCTTTAGCTCAAGTCAGGATCCCAGGATCCTGGGATCTAGTCCCACACCAGGCTCCCTGCTCAGCACATAGATTGTTTCTTCCTCTGCCTGGCACTCTTCTTGTTTATACTCTCTCTCTCTCTAGCAAATAAATAAATTAAATATTTAAAAAGAGAGAGAGAGGACACAGCAGGAAGGTAGCCATCTGCAAGCCAGGAAGACAGTCTTCACTAGCACCAGATAATGCTGGTGTGCTCGTCTTGGACTTCCAACCCCTAGAACCATGAGAAATAAACTGCTGCTTCACCTGCACAGGTAATGGTGTCTGAAGTTAAGACAGTACAAAATATGTGGGTGTGCAACAGTTTCCAAGATATACTATTAAGCAAAAAAGCGAGACGCAAAGCAGGACTAAAGTTGTATAAAAAAAGAGAGAAGTGTTTACCTGTGAACTCATTTATCCACAGAATAGCTCTGGAAGTTTCCAAGGAATCCCCACAGCGATCATGTCCTAAAAGGGGAACTGGTGCTTTTCGAATTGTGTAAAATATGAACAAGTGACTAAATCTCTTTACCATCATCCTCTCAAACAACCAAACAACAGGGTGAGCTCCAGGTTCCCCTAGACAATAAAGGAGCCTGGGGTCAGGGGTACCAGGCCCAGTAGGAAATTAGGTCTAGTCCTGGGAGCGTCCCAGTTTCCGTGTGTTTGTTTAGGAAATTCGTTGGTTTCCCGTGCATGTGGCCCACAGGGACTACGTGAACACGGCCAGTGGACGCTCAGGCCCCCAGGTGGGGTCCGTGGCCCCCAAACACACTGCTGTCCTTGAGGCTGGCCTGGCCGCAGTTACAGGGGTCTCCTGGCAAGTGGCACATGGTAGTTTGTGCCCAAAGCCCCCCACCTGTCCCCCAGGGTGGCAATGCGGCACTGGGGTCAGAAAGAGGTCTAGGGGCAGCGGGTACCCTCAGCCTTTTATGGGCACAAACCAGGCCCTGGTATCGCCCCGAGACAAGAATGCAGACCACTAGGGAGGGAGCGTCCAGCCTCGCCATACCCCTCCAAAGGAGCCAGACAGTAGTCTAGGCCTGTGCCTCTTAGGACCTGGGACGCTGTCCGTCTGAGCTAACGTCCTGACTCACACACCCACTGGGGCAGGTACTCACTGCTATCTGTCAATCGGGGCAGGGGAAGCTGCCTTGCAAAGCTGCAGTAAGGGTGAGGAAAAGGCACATCCCGGGCCTACTACTGAGGGGCTGACCGGCCCCACACCGTAAGTTGTAATTGTTCTTATTATTTTATTAGGTCTTTTATTTTTTTATGATCTGACACCACACTCAAAGAAATCTTGTTCCAGATAGGAACTGGCTGTCTCCCACAGTCAAATTTCAGTTTAGGGTGCCGTGTCTTTAGCATTCCTTCCTTTAAACTGGATTCCTTTCTTTCTCTCACGCCCACACTCAATTCCTCAGTAATTCCATCTGCTGTCTCCAAAATCTATTCAGAATCCACACTCCGAGGCCCCACCCTTGCTTCCCTGGGCCAGTGCAGACACCTTCACCTTGTCCTAGTTTCGACCTTGACCCGTACAGAGATCTGTGAGTATCTCAAGCAGATCAAGTCCATCCTCCACCTCCCACTTCACTCAGAGGAAAAGCAAAATCTTGCACGGGGCCCACAAGGCTCTGCCGCATCATTTTCCTGCCTGTGTTTTCCCTCCCACCACCCCCCCCCTCCACTGTTGCTCCAGCCAAAGGGGATCTTTGCTTTTCTGAGAATGCACAGGCATGGTCCCGCCTCAGAACCTTTGCACTGCTGTTCCCTCACCCGGCAAAGCTCTTCTTTCAGGTGTTCCCATGGCAATGACGTCTCAGGTTACATCACAGGTCACACTCCTGCAGAGAAGCATACCCTGGCCATCTTGGCACTGTATTGCAGCTGGAATTATCTCCATGATTTCTTCACTCTGTTTTTGCCTGTGTCCCCCATCAGAATGTCAATGCCACGAGGGCCGCGATTTTTGTCTGTTTCATTTACTGCCCTGGGGTTTAGCATAAATAAAACACATTTCCCTTCGTCTCTTCTGCCGCCACCATCTTCAGCTGCTTTTCCTACAAATTCCTTTATTTAAAAGGAAAAAGTCTGGAAAACAGCCCTTAAGGAGGGTAATGGCAAGCCAAAGGGTATCAGTCTGCGGCGGGTGCGGGAACCAGGGTGCGGGCGGCTGTGGGCTCCCCAGGGCCGCCAGCGGAGCCGCTCGTGTCCAGCCGGTCTTGCTGGGGTGACGAGCGCTCGGAGCGGCTGGAGCTGCCGTCCAAGCCAGGGGGCAGCCAGCGGTTCAGGCCTCCCGAAACGCCAGCGGGGCTCCCGGAGTCCTGGGAGGGGTCCTGCCCTCTGTCGCAGGGGCGGCGGCCGCAGCAGACCAGGCGCAGGAGAGCGAGGCGCAGGTCGCGGTTGGTGAGCGTGTAAATGATGGGGTTCAGAAGCGAGTTGGCCATGGCCAGGCCCAGGAAGGGGTCGGCCTGCAAGAGCACGGGGCAGGCGCGCGCGGGGCACGCCACATCGAGCAAGAGCAGCAGGAAGAGGGGGCCCCAACACGCGACGAAAGCCAAGAGCACCACGCTGAGTGTGCGCAGCAGGGCCAGCGAGCGCGGCGTGCGGCGGGCGCGGCTGGAGGTGCCCCGCGCTGCCCCGGGGCGCTCCCGCAGGCGCCGCGCGTTGGCGCGCACCTGGCAGTAGATGTGCGCGTAGAGCGCACAGATGGCGGCCAGGATGCCGAGGAAGGCGAGCACGCAGAAGAGCACGTAGGCCTTGGCGTAGAGCGGCAGGACCGTAGAGCAGGTGTCCAGGCGGCCCAGACAATTCCAGCCGAGCGCGGGCAGCAGTCCGAGGAGCAGCGACACGCCCCAGGCGGCGGCCGCCATGGCTAGCGAGCGGCCCCGACTCGCGGCCGGCGCGGGTCCTCGGCGGGCCATGGTGAGGCGGCGCTCGAGCGCGATGGCCAGGAGGCTCAGCACGGACGCGGCAAGGGCCACGAAGACGCCACCTTCACGCACGAACCAGAGCGCGGGCGACAGGCGCAGCGTGAGAGGCCCCGACAGCAGGATGTTGGCGGCGTAGGCCGCGCCGGCCAGCAGGTCGGACAGCGTCAGGCTGCCCAGGAGCAGGAACATGGGCGCGTGGAAGCGCGGGTGGCGCCCCAGCACGAACAGCACCGCCAGGTTCTCGAGCACGATGAGGGCGCACACCGCCAGGCACACGACGGCGTCGGCACGCAGCCCCGCTCCGGGCTGGTAGCGCGCACCGCGGAGCTTGCCAGTGTAGTTGTAATGCAGGACGATGACCTCGCTCACCGGCGCCGGCCGCAGCAGCCCCGGCTCCATGGGCCGCTTGCCCCAAGGCTGCGGAGAGGTAAGGGGCAGTATAAGGCCTGAGGTCGTAGGTGGGTGGACACGGTGGGGGCTCGCAGCCCAAGAAGGGGCCCCTCGCCCTCTGCCCACCGCTCCACACTTACCCCGGGGCCCAAAGGGAGTTAGGGATGGAAAGGAGGTGGCCATGGAGACAGGCCGACACAAAGACACACACATAATATCACACGAGGGGACATGGTGACAGGAAAGCGACACTGATAAGTCACACATAACCAGAGATATCCAGGGGCAGATTCAATCATAAGCAGACAGGGACGCACACACGAAAACAGTGACACGTTGGCAATGACTTGCGCCCACAGTCACAAATTTCAGCGAAAATATGCAGTCACACCCCATGAGGGAAACAAGAAAATATATTCACACGGGAACAGAGTGTCAGAGAGTCACATGGAGACCCAAATTCAGCCACAGAGAGGGTCTAGCCCAGTCGCAGGGGCCACAATTTCACAGCCTCCACCCACAACCAGCCTGGGAGCCCAGAACCTCACAGTCTCCATGCCTCGCTGCTCACAAGGCTTCGTGCCCTGCACACACTCCTCAGCCACCCCTACAGCCCCGTGAGAAAGCTGTCTGCCCTCCCATTGTATAGAGGCAGAGCCGGAGGGCAGCAGACAGGATCCAGATGGTGCAGACAGACTTTCCCAGAGGAGCTCCGCGATCGTTAGAGTAATACTACTTCCCGCCCAAGACTGCACCCTCTAATGTCCTCCACAGCTCTCCCCTTAGTCCCAGTTTACAGACTGGAAGCTGTGACTCAAAAGTTCCTCGCATAAGAAGGGGACACGAAGGTTTTCGTGTTTCAACACAAACCCAGCTCCTCAGAAATGGTCACACAGTTGCGCGAGTCCCACCTAATGGATGAGAACACCGAGGCCTGATAAGGGGAACGGACTTATTTGCACAGGGCAGGAACGAATGCATCCCGGTCGGCATCGGCGGCGCTCGGGGAACCTGGCGCGAATACAGACCCAGGGAGTCACGGACTCAGCCACGCTGCGGGGAGGGAGGCATCAGATGCGTGCAGACACGGGAGACGCTCTGATGGGGACACCGAGCAGAGGCTCACAGTCTCCGCATCTCCCGCCTCGCCTCGGAGTCCCTGGAAACAGGACTGAAGTGGCGAAACCTGTAGTGTGGCCAGGAGAGGGCGAGGCCAGGGGAGCCCAGGCGCCCCTACCCCCATCCAGCCCGGGGGTCGCCGCCTTCCCTCCAATCCCCCTCCCAAGGCATCCAGGGAAATACAAACAAGGGGGCCGGGGTAGAGGTCAGGGCAACCCCCAGCGTGCCTGGCTGAGCCCCGCGCACCTGGAGACCTAATGCAGTACACTCACCCCCGCGTCCTGGTCGTGCGCCCGCTGCAGTCGCGCTGCCCGAGCAGAGAGAGCGGACGCTGCTCAGGGGGCGGGGCCCGAGCCCGCAGGCGAGGGGGAGGGCCCACAAAGCGGACCTCTGCGGGTCGCCAGCAGTCGCCCCCTCCTCTTGGGGCCTGGGCACCCTGCCCGTGGCTGCCAGCCTGTGCCACCCGCCGCGGCACCGGAGCGCGCCCCGTCGGCGACTGGCACCGGCGAGCCCTTGGCTCCCCCTCCGGGCCTGAACTGCTCTCCCAGGGACCGCTCCGTCGCGGTGGGAGGACCCGGAGAAGCGGGAAGGGGAGGTTCTCAGCAGGGGCGGCCGCAGCCTGAGTTTCTTCCCGCCCCCCAGCAGAGGGGTCCCGTCTGTCCTCTGGGGCGTGGACACTGGTCCCTGCCCATTTCCGCCTACCTTCCAGCTGAGCCTCCGGGCTGCACCCCGCCCGAGAATGCCCTGTCGGCGACGGACCCCAGGCAGCGCAGGTTAGGAGGGGGTCTTCGCAGGGCGGGGATAGCTTCAGTCCCCTTACCGCAGCAGTCACCTCCGGGCGGCTCCACGCAGACCCCTCTCCATTTCCCCGCTCCCACACCGGGCGTAGAGGGAGTGGGGAGGAGCGGGTGAAGGCAGGATTCTGGTGGGAACCTCCTTCTCCCCAAATGAGGAAGATCTGGCTCCAAAAGTCCTCCTGGTTCCCCCCCACCCCGCCCCTCCAAGCCTCTGCTATCCTTATTGCTCCCAACAATGTGATTGACTCATTTAACATGATTCTGGACTCTGTCCCCACCAGACGGTCAGCCCCCACGGAGGCAGGGGTTGGCCCCCTATGTGGGCACTGCAGGGACACAGCCCAGGCCCAATAAGTTATCCACTGAGTGAGTGAATGAATGCATGAGTGTACCCTCACTTTCTCTGTACCCCTTTCATCCTATCTCTTGGGGTCTGTCTCTCTTGCTCCCTGTCTCTCTTGTGTCTCTCTCAGTGGTTGGCTGTGTCTTTGTCTCTGTCACTCTCCCACGCCTCTCCCAAGGCCTCGGCTCTTCCAACGGGCCAGTCCCAGCTGGCCCCACACCCCCACTCCCAGTTCCCAGGAGTTTCTTGGCCAGGCCCAGCTCCCCCACCTTCAGACCAGAGGCTCTAGCCAGGAAGGGGGGCTGGGATTGGTGGCTGCCCTTTCCCACAGGTGGCATGAGGGTGTCCCAGCAGCCATGAGGGGAGGATTGAGGGGTGCCCCCAGGCCTGGTCATAGCCCCATATAGCCCCTTGGGGATCGCTGAGGCTTCTACCCCCCACCGTTCCTTGGGGAGACAGAAAGGTTCCTGCCTGCTCCGACCAAAGACACACACACAGAGCAGTTTAGCCAGTGGAGCTGGAGTGGGGGGATAGGGAACACTTGGGTGGGGGTGCTCCACAACCTGGCCTTCCAAGCCAGCAGGGATGAGCCCTGAAAATTCCTCAAATACGGTGGGGTCACCCACGTGCTGAATAAATGACCTCCTTCTGTGAAAGGGAAGCCGCACCCTTTGTGGGATGGTGGCCTCTTCACACCTCCCTGAGCTCTGTGTGTCTGGGGCCCTCCAACCCCTATCTACACCCCAGTGTGCCTTTTCTGTAGACTGGGACCCTGGCTTCTCCAGCAGATATCCAGAGCCTGGAGGTCTCTGTGACTCCACCCCTATCCACCATTCCACATCTGTGGCCACAGTTCTTAATACTCACATCAGGCTCCTCTCCTGCTCTAAATTCTCCCATGGCTCCCTAGGTGACTCAAAGTAACTGCCAAAGTCTTCACCACCATCCACATGGCCCTGTTCTGTGTCTCCCTTTTTTTTTTTAAAGATTTTATTTATTTATTTGAGAGAGATTGAGAGAGAGCCCAGGAGCGGTGGGGTAGAGGGAGAAGGAGAAGCAGACTCCCCACTGAGCAGGGAGCCTGATGCGGGTCTTGATCACACGACCCTGGGATCATGACCTGAGCAAAGGCAGACACAACCGACTGAGCCCCCCAGGTGCCCCTGCTCCGTGTGTCCTTACTTGCTTCACTGTTATCCCTGCCTCCAGCCCCGCTGGCCTCCTCCCAATTCCTCACGCAATTCAGGACCTTTGCACTTGAGGATAGGTCTGCTGGGAACACCATTCCCCCAACCCTTCCCAGCTGGTCACCTCCTCAGAGAGGCCTTCCTTGATCTCTCTGTCTCCTCCCCAATCTCACATGGCATTTAGCACCATGTGAAATTACCTTAATTAATTATTTATTCATGTGGCCCACGGTGTGTCTGTGCCCTAGCCCCCCCCCCCCGGATGTGGGAAGGCAGAGACCCTCTCTATTCCTCTGCCCTGAGGTCATCTAAATAGAAAGGGTTCAGAGTCTGTCACCAGGCTCAGCTACTTCGTAGTCTAGGACCACGGGTAAATGATGCTCTCTTTGAGCCTCAGCGTCCTCATCTGTAAAATGGAGTTCATAACAGTGTCCTCTCTGAAGGATATTGGGGGTGAAAGGTATGATTAGAACAGAACCAGAATTAAAAAAACAAAAAAGAGCAGAGCCAGGACATACAGTGAGAGCTCAATGAATGTTGGGTCCTCTTGATCACCACTGTATCCCTGAGGAGGAATTAGGAGGGGACTCAGCTCAGGCCCCATGGGCCTCAAGCACCACCCCCCATCATGCCACACCTGCCCCTCCCCAAGTCAAGCCTGGTCTCTTCCCCAGGGAAGGGCAGCTCATGCCACAGCCCGCCCACCTGCTGCATGCCTGGGCGGGCACCCACCCAGCAGGTTCTGCTCCCAGGGCCCTCCCACAGGGGCTGCCCCCCCCCCCCGGCAGCACCCACTCTCAAAGCAGTCAGCACCGGCGAGAGGAAAAAATGCCCAATAAAGTGTCCTCAGACCCCCACCCAGGTCCACTGCAGCTGGGCGGTGGGCGAGGGGTTGGGCTCTATTTCACCCTCTCCACCTCCTTTGAGCCAGTCCCGAGCCCTAAAAGCAACAGTTGGCGGGGAGGAGCAAGCTGACAACTTTCCCCCTGGCCAGAGACCAGAGCAATCATGGTTGGGGGTGGAATCTCAAACTGGAGGCCCAAGGGCCACGTGTGGCCCACAACCCCAGGCCTGTTCTCTTAGCTCAGATGCCTCCCATTCAAACAACCGGCTGACCTGCCCAGAAACACTGTACTTCAGTTGGTAAATTTGTTGCTCGCAGGGGTGCAGGTTAACAACTTGGGAACTATTTATATGCTAGTGTTGAACAAATAAGTAAGTATCGCAGATACTGAGGCCAGATTTCTCGCTGTTGCAGGAGGAAGCAGCAAATAAGCCCGGTGGTGCCTGGCTGGCTCAGGCGGTGGGGCATACCAACTCTTGACCAACTCTTGATCTCAGGGTTGTAGGTTTGAGCCCCACGTTGGGTGTAGACATTACTTAAAAATAAGACCTTAAAAAAAGAAAAGAAAGAAAGCCATGTGGCTGTTGGACTGTGATTAGCAGTATGACGTGTTCATTTCAGTAGATATAAGGGGCGCCTGGGGGCTCAGTTGGTTAAGGGTCTGCCTTTGGCTCAGGTCATGATCCCAGGGTCCTGGGATCAGTCCCAAGTCCAGCATTGGCCTCCTTGCTCAGCAGGGAGCCTGCTTCTCCCCTTTCCTCTGATGCTTCCTCTGCTCACACTCTCTCTTTCTGACAAATAAAGAAAATCTTTGTAAAAAGATACATGTGAGGGGTACCTCGGTGGCTCCATTGTTAAGCATCTGCCTTCGGCTCAGGTCATGATCTGGGGATGCCAGGACTGAGCCCTGCATCAGTCTCCCTGCTCGGTGAGAAGCCTGCTTCTCCCTCTCTCACTCCCCCTGCTTCTGTTCCCTCTCTGTGTTTCTCTCTGTCAAATAAATAAATAAATAAATAAATAAATAAATAAATAAAATATTTCCGAAAAAATTTTTTAAAAGATAGATATGAAAATAAACATAAATGTGTATATACATAGGTTAATGAGCACACACATATTTCCTAGCACTGTCTGCTGAAGTTTCAGAAGCATTGATATACCAGGAAAAAATTAATACCTTCAGCCCCCAGGTTTTGCCGTCTAAATACCATTCTCTGATACAAGGACCCAGGGCTCGAGAAACGGCTGATTCTAGCGCTAGGGCAGAGAAAATGCCAAACCAGCCTGGAGACTTTTCCAGTGCCAGAAAGTACTTAAAACAAGCCAAAAGGACACAGGAGCCAACCTGAAAGAACACTCCTTGGCCGAAGCCGAAACAGTCCGAGAACAAAGTGAACAACCATCGCATTGGATCATAACCTAAACGATGAAATAAATGTCCACAAGTCCATACTGATTAAAAATACATGAGTAAATCCATTTAAAAATGGAGGAGAAGGGACAAACCTCCCTGATGGGAGACTTTCAATTAATAAATGTAGACAGAGAGGCGCCTGGGTGGCTCAGTCAGTTAAGTGTCTGACTCTTGGTTTTGGCGCAGGTCATGATCCCAGGGTCATGAGATCAAGCCCTACAAGAGATCGAGCTCTATGCTCAGCTCAGAGTCTTCTAGAAAGTTTCTCTCCCTCTCCCTCCCTCTCTGCTTCTCCCCCACTCGGTCCCCCTCCCTCCCTCCCTCTCTCTCTCTCAAATAAATAAATAAAATCTTAAAAAAAAAGTAAATGTAGAATGAACGATGAAAATAGAAACTGACCATTAGAATGCCACAGTCTGACTGCTGCGGCAGAAATCACTGATGGATGAGAAATTTGATGGACAAAACTTTAAGGAGAAACAGGACATTTGCATCGCCTCAGTTTCTACCCCTAAATATTTCTTAACCATCTTCATGTCTTGTGAGGTGCCTGGCTCTCTCAGGCAGTAGAGCGTGCAACTCTTGATCTCAAGCTGCACACTGAGTGTAGAGCTTACTTAAAAAAAAAAAAAAGTTAAAAAAAAATCACCTTGGGTGCCTGGGTGGCTCAGTGGGCCTCTGCCTTCAACTCAGGTCATGATCTTAGGGTCCTGGGATCGAGGGTTCTCTGCTTGGCGGGGAGCCTGCTTCCTCCTCTCTCTCTGCCTGCCTCTCTGCCTACTTGTGATCTCTCTCTGTCAAATAAATAAAATCTTTAAAAAAAAATCACCTTGATGGCCTTAATCTTTGTCCACAAATTCTTTTTTAAAAATACTTTATTATTTATTTGACAGAGAGAGACAGCGAGAGAGGAAACAACCAGGGGGAGTGGAAGTGGGAGAAGCGGGCTTCTCACCGAGTGGGGAGCCCATGTGGGGCTCCATCCTAGGACTCCAGGATCATGACCTGAGCTGAAGGCAGACGCTTAACGACTGAGCCACCAAGGCACCCCTGTCCACAAATTCTTTTTTCTTGATACTCCTTCCCAGAAGGAATGGTGCTAAGTTGCCCCCTCCTTGAGAGGGAATGGACTTCAGCTTTAGTCATAATTGCTAAAAGTTGGAAACTTTTAGCAAAGGTGTCCTTTGGTAGAGGAATGGATAAACTGTGGGACATCCACACACGGAGAAACTATTCAGCACTAAAAAGAAATGAGCTATCAAGCCATGAAGAGGCAGGAGGAACCTTAAATGCATACCACTAAGCGAAAGAATCCAGTCAAAAAAGGTTACCTGTGGGGTACCTGTGCGGCTCAGTTGGTTGAGTGCCCAGCTCTTGGTTTCTTTTTTTTTTTTTTTTTTTTTAAAGATTTTATTTATTTGACAGAGAGAAACACAGCCAGAGAGGGAACACAAGCAGGAGGGGTGAGAGAGGGAGAAGCAGGCTTCCTGCCGAGCACAGAGCCCGATGTGGGACTCAATCCCGGGTCTCCGGGATCATGACCTGAGCCGAAGGCAGTGGCTTAACCAACTGAGCCACCCAGGCGTCCCCAGCTCTTGGTTTCTGCTCATGTCATGCTCTCAGGGTCATGGGATCGAGCCCCGCATCAGGCTCTGTGTTCAGCAAGGAGTCTGCTGGAGATTCTCTCTCTCTCCTTCCCCCTCCCTCTGTTCCTCCCCCTGCTGTCTCTCTCTCTCACACACTCTCTCTCCCTCTCATCACATAAATAAAATCTTAAAAAAAAAAAAAAAAGAAAGAAAGGAAAAGGCTGAATGCCGTGTGAGTGCAGCTCTCTGATATTCTAGAAGAGCCAAAAATGTGGAGACCATAGAAAGCTCAGTGGTTGGCAGGGGTTAAGGGGCAGAGAAGGCAGGACTGGGTGGGGCGCAGTGGATGTTTAGGGCAGTGAGGGTGGGTACGAGCCGTTACAAACCCAAGAGTGAAGCCGCCGAATGTCAGCTGTAGACGCTGGATGAGAACCATGTGTCACGGTGGTTCACTAGTTGTATGTGATGCGAGACTGATGTGGGATGTCCACCGTGGGGGAAGTTGTGGGAACACCAGGGTGTATATGGGGACCTGGGACTTTCCACTTAATTTCAGAGCAATACAGCGGCTCTGAAAAATAAATTTATTAAGTTTTCAAAACATGTCTGCCATTTCAAGTGCACAGATGCTCCCGGGCCATGCTGTCTGGTGGCTTTGGACATATGGATTGCAAGCATGGCCGCTGAAGGTATTTGGGCTTGGGACTCCTGGCTGAGATGCCAGGGACATGGACTTGGGAGTAGACCAATGGCAGGGCGGTTCCAAGGTTCCTAAACCTCTCTGCACTTCAGTCTCCTTACCTGAAAATAGGGACACACGTTGCTATCTCCCCACCCCGTTAGGGCCACACTTTCTGGTGGGGGGACCAAAAAAGCCATATAAAAGTTAATAAGCAAATTCTATTAAGCAATCAGATATCAGATATCGTGGTGGGATAGGAGACTGCCTGGGGACCGTTTCAGATCCAGAGAGCAGGGCATCCCTCCTTGAGGAGGTGAAGGGAGCTGAGGTCAACCGAAAGGGGGCTCCTGGCAGAGGAATCTTCATGAGCAAAGGCCTAGCATAGGTCTTTTATTTTCTAAAAACGAGGCAATATTCACATAAAATAAAATGAGCCTTTTTTTAAAAAAAGATTTTATTTATTTGACAGAGAAACACAGCCAGAGAGGGAACACAAGCAGGGGGAGTAAGAGAGGGAGAAGCAGGCTTCCCGTGGAGCAGGGAGCCCGATGTGGGGCTCGATCCTGGGTCTCCAGGATCATGACCTGAGCTGAAGGCAGTTGCCCAACCAACTGAGCCACCCAGGCACTCTTAAAATGAGCCATTTTTAAAAAAGATTTTATTTGTCTGACAGAGAGAAACACAGCTAGAGAGGGAACACAAGCAGGGGGAGGGAGAGAGGGAGAAGCAGGATCACAACCTAAGCTGAAGGCAGATGCCTAAGGACTGAGCCACCCAGGCACCCCAAATGAGCTGTTTTAAAGGAACAATCCAGTGCCTTTGAGTCTATTCCGAGTGGTATGCAAACAACCACCTCTGTCTAGTTTAAACACATTAAAAAAATTTTTTTTCAGGAGGCTGGGTGGCTCAGTGAGTTAAAGCCTCTGCCTTTGGCTCTGGTCATGGTCTCAGGGTCCTGGGATAGAGGCCGCATCGGGCTCTCTGCTCAGCAAGAAGCCTGCTTCCTCCTCTTGCTCTGCCTACTTGTGATCTCTGTCAAATAAATAAATAAAATCTTAAAAAAAATTTTTTTTTTCATTACCCCAGAAGGAAACCACACCCATTAAGAAGCCATTCCTCACTGCCCCCTCCCAGGATACTTCACATAAATGGAGTCATTAAATCTGTGACCTTTTGTATCAGATTTCTTTCACTTGGCATCCTGTTTTTAGGGTTCTTCCAGCTGTTGAAGGCACCGGGAGTCCATTTCTTTTTACCGCTGAACAGTATTTTATTGCATTGGTGGACCTCTTAAAGGTTCTGAAATGCTTGGAGAAGACACTTCTGGTTGGCAGGGAAAGGGAGGGGAAGGCAGCCCGGTATGGGGGCTTCACTTTGTCCTGAGATGATGGGCGGGTCTTGGGCAGAGCAACACACCTCTCTCTCCACACCTGCTCACCCCAGGCCTGGCTCACTGGCTGGGGAGAAAAGCTGACCTCATCCTCCCTTCCCTGTGTCCCCAGCTACAACTCAGGTTAAACTCAGGCCAAGGACTTCAAAAATCTGTTCATGTGGGTGGGGGCCAAGTCCTTGGGGAGACAGGAGGAGGCAAGCCCGAATCTTTCCCCCAGGCCACCCTCCTCCCTGCACTCTCTCACTTCCCAAGCTCTAGGTTTGGAAAATGGGAATCAACACCTCCTCCCTTTACACTCACACTTTACAGACTAGGTAGAAGGGAAGGGGAAAGAACAGCTGGGCAGAAGCAGTCGGTCACAGGCAAAGGCCTGGAGACTGCAAAGCATGTGTGTGCAAAGGAAAAGGAAATGAGGTCAGTTGGGCAGGAGCATGGCTGAGGGGGAGGAAAGAAGAGAGGAGTGGGGGTGGGTTGGGCGTGGGGCAAAGTTTAGGTCTGGTGGGGCCTGAAATGCCAAGCTCTACTGTCTGACCACCAGCTCACTAGATGACTGGCAGAACTGCTCCGATCTCAGTCTCCCCTTCTGTAAACTGGGGTCTTTCACACAGGGCTCTTGCTAGTACGAATGCAATCATTGGCGCCACGTTAACACCTCTCCTAACAGAGGAAACCGCTCTGTAAATGTCAGATAGTATGTTTTAACCACTTTATTGAGACACTATTCGCCTACTATACAATTCACCCACTTAAAGTGTGGCTTTTGGGTGCCTGGGTGGCTCAGTGGGTTAAAGCCTCTGCCTTCAGCTCAGGGTCCTGGGATGGAGGCCCATATGGCTCTCTGCTCAGCGGGGAGCCTGCTTCCTCCCCTCTCTGCCTGCCTCTCTGCCTACTTGTGATCTCTCTATTAAATAAATAAATAATTTTTTAAAAAAAATCTTAAAAAAAATAAAATGTGGCTTTTAGATTTCGATGGTTCTTGGTAGATTCCCAGAGTGGGCTCCCCAAACCCACGTCTAATTTTAGAACACTACAAGGCTCCCGAAGGAAACTCCCTCCCCACAGCCCATCACCCTCATTCCTCCTCTCCTTCCAGCCCCTGGAAACCACGAATCTACTTTCTGTCTCTGTGGATTTGTCTATTCTTGACATTTCATATGAATGAAATCATGCAAACTCGGTGTCTGGCTTCTTTCACGCAGTGGAGCGTTTTCAAGACGCAGGCGCGCCAGAGCATGAATCCGCGCGTCATTCCTTTTCACGGCCAAGTAACTCGTGGTATGGACACGCCACGTTGCGTTTTTCCTTTCATCAGCTCGAGGGCATTTGGGCTGTTTCTCCTTCTTTGGCTAGCTAGGAAAATGCTGCTATGAACCTTCACGTGTAGACTTTTTGTGCAGAAATCTATTTTTGTTTCCACTGGGTATATTACTAAGAGTGGAGTTGCTGCGTCATATGGTAACTCTTTGTTTAATGTTTTGAGGAACTGCCAGACTGTTTTCCCAATCGATTGCACCATTTTGCATTTCCAGCTGCAATGTATAAGGGTTCGGATTTCTCCACATCCTTGCTGATGCTTGTTATTGTCTGTTCTTTATTATGAGAGCCGGCCTAATGAGGGCGCAGTGGTGTCCAATCGTGATTTTGATAGTTGTTAATTTTTGTTATTGTTTCTAATGATCCATTCTTGGCATCATAGTCCATCCTTTGTCCTGTCCTTCTGCTCACCACCCTCCATTACTCCTTGGTGCTCTTTGAAGAAAGTTCAGAGTCCTGGCTATTGGGACTGGCTTTCCCCACCCCCATCCCCCACCTGCTTCACCCTGTAGCAGAGTTCCTGCCTCTGAATCTCCAAATCTGGCAACTACTCCTCAAGGTCAAAGAGAGGCAGGGTGTGGGGTCAGGCAGGTAGGGGTTGGAATCCTGGCTCTGATGATCTTGGGTGGATGTATTCACCTCAGTGAGCCTCAGTTTGCTTGTCAGTTAAATGGGAACCAGATCATTCCCTATCTCATAGGATTCAATGAATCAGTTCATGTCAACACTTTCTTTTTTTTTTTTTAAGATTTTATTTATTATTTTTTTGACAGAAAAAGGTCTCTGTTTCCCTCTCTCTAGAAAAAGCTAGAGAGGGAACACAAGCAGGGGGAGTGTGAGAGAGAGAGAAACAGGCTTCCTGCAGAGCAGGGAGCCTGATGCGGGACTCGATCCTGGGTCTCCGGGATCATTATCTGAGCCGAAGGCAGTCGCTTAACCAACTGAGCCACCCAGGCACCCCTCTTCCTTTCTTTTTTTAAGATTTTATTTATTATTTTCTTTAGATTTTATTTATTTATTTGACAGAGAGAGAGAGAGAGATCACAAGTAGGCAGAGAGGCAGGCAGAGAGAGGAGGAAGCAGGCTCCCTGCTGAGCAGAGAGCGCCATGCGGACCTCCATCCCAGGACCCTGAGATCGTGACCTGGGCAGAAGGCAGAGGCTTTAACCCACTGAGCCACCCAGGCGCCCTCATGTCAACTCTTTAGTACAATGTCTAGCATTGAATAGGGGCTGTATCAATCAGGATTTGGTTTGTTAGAAGTTCCAGAAAAAACAAAACTAAGTTCAACTGAAAAACAACTCAAACTCATGTGAGGAAAGAGAAATGAATTGGCTCCTGTAACTGAAAATCTAGGGTTCTAGGAGTTATGTTGACTTCAGGCACAGCTGGATCAAGAAGCTATATTGCGTCACTGGGAATCTAACTTGCTGCCTCCTGGCTCTACTGGGCTTTTATCTCATCAGGTTCCTGTTCGGCAGCAGAGATCCTGTCTGGCACTATAGATTCATGAATCCCACTCAGCAGCTACTTGGAAAGAGATATCCAACTGCCCCAAGGTTTCAACAGACATCCTAGTATTGCATTATCATTGGTCCAGCTAGGATCACATGACACAACCAAACCAATCTCAGGGCCTAGAGGATGGACGCTCTGATTGGCCGGATCGCAGAGGAGGTCATCCCAAATTTGTAAACACACCTCCATCTGAGCCAATAGGAGTCCTCTAGCCTTAGGAGGCTGTGTTTCAGGCATCTGAGATGGGAAGGCATAGAGCCTCGGAAAGGTCAAGAGTTCCATTTGTGGAGTTCCGTTTGGACCAGCTGAGATGCCTCCAGGCCATCACACAGTGCCCTTGAGTCATCAGCTGGATAGGAGACACCATTCACCGGGTGTTTTGGTGGTTCACATTTTTTTAATTGCCTTTATGGAAAGGTAATTTCATTTCCCTTTGAAGGATACAATCGGAAGGTGTAATTATTATGATGCATAATTTCTCCACCTGGAGATAATTGCCACTCCCCCTTCTTAGAAGTTCTGGCAGCACATCTCCATTCAGCTTTCCAAATGATCACACCCTCCAGAATGTATAGGGAGCATTCTGTTTTCTTCTGGGTTCTTTCTGCTGGGTAGTTTCTCCTGCCACTGTCCCAGGAATCAACCTCAGTTCCCATATTGGGACACCTGTTACCTCAGTCTCATGTGGTCTTTGTTTGTTTGTTTGTTTGCCCCCCTGTTTTGGTGGAGTGCATCCTGCAATAACTTTATAAGAACCTAAGAGCATGGAAGATAACATTTTTGAGCCCCTCCGTGTTTTGAATGTCTCTGCCTGCTCCTCGCACTTGATCAGTCTTTTGGCTGGAAATAGGGGTCTGGGTTTGAAATCCTTTTCTGTCAGAATTTCGAGGCCACAGATCCATTGTCTCTTTATTTCCTGTGTCTTTGAATTTGCTGCTTGTGCCACCAGGAATGCACTCCTTTCCCCTGAACATTTTGATCCCATGATGGACATTTGGAGGGTAAACCAGTAGCTCTGACTGAAAAACTCATGCAAGCCCGTGACTGCCTTGAGTAATTCTGGCCATCAGAATGCAGGTGGAAGTGGCATCATTTCTGTGCATCAGTCACGTCTGAGCAGAGGCATCGAAAAGCCCACACATGCTCCTCCGGTCTCCCTCTTGTCCCTCTGCAGCCACTGAGGCAGGGAATCCAACATGGCACGGCCACAACTTGGTGGGTGCTCCATCAGCTTTGGTCCCTGCCTGACTGTGTGGAGCTGGGCCCCTGCCAGCCCATATGGGATGAGCAACACGAGCGAGAGATAAACTTTGCTTGTGTTAAACTACTGTGTGCTCCGGACATGTTTGTTCCTGCAGCAAAACTTGACTTATGCTAATACAGCCAACGTGAGCTTGGCTTCCACAGAGATGTCCTCCTGGGTTGCAGCCGCTAAACTAAGATTCCTTCCTCCTAAATAAAATAATAAATTTTAAAATTTAATAATAAATAATAAATAAAATCTTAAAAAGCAAGCAAGCAAGAAAGAGCTTTACGTCCTTTCAGCCAGAAAGGCAGCAATGAGCAGTTTATTTCTAGTACGTTTTCTCACACAACTCTCTCTTTTTTAAAAAAATATTTTATTTATTTATTTGACAGAGAGAGAGAGAGCGAGCGCGCACAAGCAGGAGGAGCAGCAGAGGGAGAGGGAGAAGCAGACTCTCCTCCAAGCAAGGAGCCCGATGCAGGACTCGATCCCAGGACCCCGGATCCTGACCTGAGCTGAAGGCACACACTTAATCTACTGAGCCATCCAGGTGCCCATCTCTCACAATTCTCGCTGTCATAGAGACATGAGAGGAAGCCCAGGAAGGCCTCATGGAGGCAAGGAAGTTTGACAAGGAGCCTGATTGACAGTGGGAAAGCATCTGTCTAAGTATTTCGTTTTCTTCAAGAGTGTGTAATTCATTCTAGCAACGGCTCAGCCCCGGAGGGAATTTCAGGGCAGGCTGTAGTTCACAGAGGGGCATGGGAATAGGCGGGAGAGGCACAGAGGCATTCTTGGAATTGCTGAGAGACCCAGGAGGAAACTCATGCAACGACGACAAGAGCGCTCACCAGATGAGTGCTGGGTGCCTTATTGGATTCCTCTCAAGTGCAGGTTTGTGTCTGTGTCCTGACGTCAGCATACCGGTTCATTCCTTGGGCTTTGCTGAATTGTCACCAAAATCCAACAAAACGCTCATGTTTCCAGTGTCCCGGTTCCTCCGAGATTTCTCCAGACCTCCATCCAAGTCTCCTTCGTTAGGGCAGCTCTCATGGGTTGGTAGTGGGAGCTGCTTGTCCTATCATTTTGCATTTCCCTGATGGCGGCTGCTGCTGTTAACAATCTTTCATGGGGCTTCACTGGTGTCCGTGTATCTTCTTATGTGAAGAATCTGTTCTAAGCTCTTGCTGGTGTTTTTATTGGGTTGCTTTCTGTTTTCAATGCATGGTGGGGCGCCTGGGTGCCTCAGTCGGTTACCATGCTCAGCGGGGAGCTTGCTTCTCCTTCTCCCTCTGCTTGCTGCTCCCCCTGCTTGTACACTCTCTCTGTGTCAAAAAAATAAATAAAACATTTTTTTTAAGATTTTATTTATTTGACAGAGAGAAACACAGCCAGAGAGGGAACACAAGCAGGGGGAGTGAGAGAGGGAGAAGCAGGCTTCCTGCTGAGCAGGGAGCCGGATGTGGGACTCGATGTGGGGCTCGATGTGGGGCTCGATGTGGGGCTCGATCCCAGGTCTCTGGGATCATGACCTGAGCCGAAGGCAGTTGCTTAACCAACTGAGCCACCCAGGCGCCCCAGCTGATGGATGTTCTTGAGAGAATAATGGAGTCAGGAGAGTCATAGCTCTTGTCTGAAGAGCTTTTGCTCTTTCAGGGACACCAGGATTCATGAGCGATGATACAGTGGATCAGGAATTATTACAGCATGGTCAGGGGGAGACTGAGAAAAGATAAAGGGCCCTAGCCTGGGGTGCATGGGTGGCTCAGTCGGTTAAGTGGCTGCCTTCAGCTCAGGTCATGATCTCGGAGTCCTGGGAATGAGTCCCATGTCAGGCTCCCCACTCAACGTGGAGTCTATTCCTTTCCCTCTGTCCCTCTGCCACCCCTGGCTCTTGCGCTCGCTCTCTCTCCCTCTCAAATAAATAAATAAAATATTTTTTCTTTTTATTTGACAGCCAGTAACACAGCTAGAGAGGGAACACAAGCAGGGGAGAGTGAGAGAGGGAGAAGCAGGCTTCCCGCTGAGCAGGGAGCGCGATGTGAGGCTTGATTCCAGGATTCTGGGATCGTGACCTGAATTGAAGGCAGACGCCCAATGACTGAGCCACCCAGGCGCCCCAAATAAATAAAATATTTTTGAAAAGGGGGGGGCGCTAGCCCCATAGAGGTCAGGACAGGCCTCAGGGTGGGTGATGGGCAAGCTGAGGCCTGAAGAGGCGAACGCATCAACAGGTGATGTTAGTTTCCCAGGCTCCCGTAATAAATTACAACAAAGGGGTGGCTGGAAACGGATTCTCTCACAGTTCCAGGAGCTAGAAGTCCAAAGTCAAGGTGTCAGGGGGACCATGCTTTCTCTGAAGGCGCCAGAGGTGAGAAGAGACTCCTTGCCTGCCTTTTTCCTGCATCTGGCAATAAGTGTCATCTTTGTTTTGTAACTGAATAACCCCAGTCTCTGCCTGCGTGGTCCCTTGGCCTTCTCCCTGGGGTCTGTGTCTTTCTGTTTTCTCTTCTTAGAGGGACACTGGTCCCTAGCCATCTTGGATTCAGGGCCCACCCTAATCCAATATGAGGTCAGGTACCTGAGGCTAGGATCCACATAGCTTTCTCTCGGAGAAACAATATAGCCCCAAGGCAGGCCGTCCTGGGACAATACTGGGATTTGGAAATCTGAGGTGGTGGCCTCAGGTGGCACCAGACAAGTCTGGGACAAACCAGTGAGGGGGGGTTCTTGGGGGGGCGGTGGCTGGCCACTGGTTTGCTTAAGAGGATGGGACCTTGCAGGAGGGAGGGAAGGAGTTGAAAGAGCAGGGTTAGGACAGATGGAGATACACAGCGGGCCCTGAACGGCTCCAAGGGGTCAACCCTGAACCAGGCAGAGGTTGTCCAGGGAAGGAGGAAACCAGGGGACCAATTGCATCTGGGATGTGACGTGTGTGGATGTGTGTCGTGGTTGTATTTCTTGCACCATCCAATTCAGGAGCCGCTGTCCCCCTGGGGCTGGCGAGCTCCTGCAATGTGGCCGGGGCAAACTGAGACGTCCTATGGGTATGAAATACGTACACAGCAAGCAGCTTTTGAAGATGGGGCCCAAAAAAGCAAAATAGCTCAATCATCATTTTTTTATCCTTAGTAGGTGCTGAAATGATACTATTTTGTGTATACTGAGTTAAATAAAAAGTACTGTTGGGGCGCCTGGGTGGCTCAGTTGGTTAAGCGATTCCTTCGGCTCAGTTCATGTTCCACCCAAGATCGAGTCACACATCGGGCTCCTTGCTCAGCGGAAAGCCTGCTTCTCCCTCTCTCACTCCCCCTGCTTGTGTTTCCTCTCTGGCTGTGTTTCTCTCTGTCAAATAAATAAAATCTTTAAAAAAAAAAAAAAAGAAAACACTGGGGCGCCTGGGTGGCTCAGTTGGTTAAGCGACTGCCTTCAGCTTAGGTCATGATCCCGGAGACCTGGGATCGAGCCCCACATCGAGCCCCACATCGAGCCCCACATCCGGCTCCCTGCTCAGCAGGAAGCCTGCTTCTCCCTCTCTCACTCCCCCTGCTTGTGTTCCCTCTCTAACTGTGTTTCTCGCTGTCAAATAAATAAAATCTTAAAAAAAAAAAAAAAACCATTAAGTGGTGCTGGAGGGCTCAGTCGGTTAAGCACCTGTCTTCAGCTCTTGTCGTGATCCTGCGGGTCCTTGGATGGAGCCCTGTGTCGGAGCTCCTTGCTCAGTGGGGAGCCTGCTTCTTCTTCTGCCTGCTGCTCCCCCTACTTGTGCTCTCGCTCTCTATCACATAAATAAACAAAATCTTAAAAAAACAACAGACAAAAACCCCTTAATTTTACCTGAGATGCCTGGCTGGTTCAGTCGGTGGGGTGCATGCCTCTCAATCTCAGGGTTGTGAGTTTGGGTGTGGAGGTTACTTAAAAAGAAAATTTTTTAAAAAATAATTTTAAATGAATTATAATTAATCTTAAAATTAAATTAATTAAAATTAATTTTAAAATTAAATAAAAATTAATTTAATTTTTTAAATTTATTTTTACTGAGATACAATCGACATATAACATTGTATTAGTTTCAAGTGTGCAACATGACTTGATATTTGTTTATATTGCTAAATAATTGGCACACTAAGTTTACTTAATATCCTTTACGTCACATAGTTAAAAACTATTTCTTTCTTTTTTTTTTTTTTTAAGATTTTATTTATTTGACAGAGAGAAACACAGCCAGAGAGGGAACACAAGCAGGGGGAGTGAGAGAGGGAGAAGCAGGCTTCCCGCCGAGCAGAGAGCCCGATGTGGGACTCGATCCCAGGTCTCCAGGATCATGACCTGAGCCGAAGGCAGTCGCTTAACCAACTGAGCCACCCAGGCGCCCCTAAAAACTATTTCTTATGAGAACCTTTTTTTAAATAAGATTTTATTTATTTATTTATTTATTTGAGAGAGAGTGAGCAAGAGAGTAGGAGCAGGGTCAGAGGCAGAGGGAGAGGGAAAAGCAGGCTTCCCGATGAGGAGTGAGCCTGATGTGATGCTTGATGCCAGGACCCTGAGATCCTAGATTATATTTTTCTAACACAACTACTAGAACTTCAAATATTATAGCTCGCGTTATGTATCTACTGAACACCACTGCTCTAGGGTTTTTTTGGTGCATAGAAAATATTCATAAATGGGATGCCTGGGTGGCTCAGTTGGTTGGGCGACTGACTGCCTTCGGCTCAGGTCATGATCCTGGAATCCCGGGATCGAGCCCCACATCGGGCTCCCTGCTCGACAGGAAGCCTGCTTTTCCCTCTCTCACTCCCCCTGCTTGTGGTCCCTCTCTGGCTGTGTTTCTCTCTGTCAAATAAATAAAGTATTTTTTTAAAAAAAAGAAAGAAAGAGAATATTCATAAAAATAACTTGGTAGGGGCACTTGGGTGGCTCAGTCAGTTAAGCACCCGACTCCTAATTTTGGCTCTGGTCATGATCTCATGGTTTTGAGATCGAGCCCCTCCTCAGGCTCTGCGCTGGATGTAAAACCTGCTTGGGACTGTCTCTCTTCCTCTCCCCCTGCCCCTCCCCGTCTCTCTCTAAAAATATAAAAAATTAAAAAATCGATAAATAGGTTCTTTCAGTCGTTGGGTGAATTAGAGGCATCAGAGTTGCTGCTAGTGATGGGGTCCAGACCGGGAGGGCAGTGGTGAATAAGAATGCCAGCAGCTGGGGCACTTGTTAAATGACTGCCTTCAGGGATGCTTGAGTGGCTCAGTCAGTGGGGGGTCTGCTTTTGGCTCGGCTTATGGGGGGTCCTGGGATCGAGCCTCACATCAGGCTCCCTGCTCGGTGGGAAGCCTATTTCTCCCTCCCCCTCTCCCCCTGCATGTTTTCCCTCTCTTGCTGTCTCTCTCTCTCTCTCTCTCTCTCTCTCTCTCTGTCAAATAAATGAATAAGATCTTAAAAACACACACACACACACACCTGCTTTCTGCTCAGGTCATGATCTCAGGGTCCTGGGATGGAGCCTTGTGTGGGGCTTCCTGCTTAGTGGTGGCTCTGCTTGTCTCCCTCTCCCTCTACCCCTCCCACCCCCCATCATGCACACACTCTCTCTCTAATCAATAAATAAAACCTTAAAAAAAAAAAAAACCCAATGTCAAGAGTAGCAACACTTCACGCTGAAGTTGTGGCTGGTGTGAGTCAGGCCCTGCTCTTTGTGTCCTGCATATTCCTTTCATCCTTCTCCCAAACCCTAGGAATTAGGCACTATTACTAAGCCCATTTGGCAGATGAGGAAACTGAGGTGTAGGGAGGCAGGGTCATCTGTCCAAAAGGTCCAACTTCCGCGTCTGTGACAATTGTGCTGCTTCACGAGTGTGAGGACAACTGGGGACAGACAAACTCTGGTAAAGGAAGGGGGGCTGGGGTGGAGGTGGGAAGGGGAAGGGCGCAGGAGGAAAAGCCAGCGGCGATGCAATGCAGGACCAGGTTGGGGTACACCAAACCTGGGTAGCCTGGGCAACATTCCAAGTGGGACACAGGTGAAGGCTGGACCCCGGGCTGGGTCCAGAGACCCAGGTGGGGAGATGAGGTGGTTGTACTCATTGGGGAGGGGGAATGAAGGGCAAGGAATCCAGGGCCCCACCATATCCCCCGAGGAACCAGCTTGACCATGGAGGGGATGATCAGCCACTAGATCAAGCAGAAGGGAGTTACCTATGGCCCCCACAAACCGGCTGCTCCTTGCAACAAGTTCTCCTTTCCGTTTCATATGTTATTTGTTGCACTTACTGTGTTGTTGAGCACCTACTGTATACATGCAGGCCCCATGCTGAGGGTTGAGGAGCCAGCAGTGACCAAGATGGACAGAATCCCCGGGCCTTGTGGTGGGGACAGAGGTGCTCTTGTCTGAATGTTTGTGTCCCCCCCAAAATGCATATATTGCAACCCTCCCCCCCATGGGATGGTATGAGGAGGTGGGGCCTTTGGGAGATAGCCAGGGATTGGATGAGGTCATGAGGGTGGAGACTCCATGATGGGGTTAATGCCAAAGGAAGAGACAGATCTCTCTCTCTCCCTCTGCCTCTGCCTCTGCCTCAGCCTCATCCTCTCTCTGCCTCGCCTCTCTCTGGCTCTCTCAGCCTGCACATAGTAGAGAAAGGCCGCGTGAGGACATAACCAGGAGCAGGGCCCTCACCAAGATCTCAGCCATCGGGGTACCCTGGTCTCATGCTTCCACCCTCTAGGATCATAAGAAATGTTCGTTGTTTCAGCCAGCCAGTCTGCAGTATTTACAGAGCAGCCTGAGTTGCTGGTTCCTCAATCAGTCGTAATAACTGCTCTGGGGGGAAAAAACAGGGGAACAGGAAAGGAGTCCAAAGGTAGGGGTGGGGTGGATTTTGAACTCGGTCAGCCTATGGGGATGACATTTGAATAAATTCCTGAGGGAGGTCCTGGAGGAGCCAGCCATGCAGGGATGTCAAGGATGGGAGGGCTAGGTGGGCAGGGAGAACTGTTGGAGCAAAGGTCCTGGAGTGGGATTGAACGTGTTAGGTTTGAGAAAGGAGGCAGGTGTGGCTGAAGGGAGATGCAATGAGAGGGAAAGTCAGGAAAGTGACTTTCTTTTTGCACCTGTTCACATGCCACAGCCACATCCTATTTCCTTCAGCTGGCTGACGACCGTGGTGGCCACTAGAGGCCACCCTCTCTGCCATTCCGAGGGTCAAAACACTCATCAGCCTTTGAGGTTGTGCTTGGTTTCCTCTCACTGCCTCAAACGCCATGCTAGAGCGCTTCACACGGATGAGCTCAGCTCGTCCTAACATTCCTGAGTCCCATGCATTGAAAAATTTTGCCGTCTATTGAGTTATAACTGACATACAATAAATCACACATCTCAAGGGTACAAGGGTACGATAGGATGCGTTTCCACATCTTGTAACCCAGCATCACGATCAAGATACTAAACATATCCACCATCTCAAAAAGTTATATTCTAAGCCCTTTTTTGTCCCTCCGTCTAGCCTCTCCCCACCCCACCCCCAGACACCCCGAAACTGATCTGCTTTCTGTTCCTAGAGATGAGGCTGCATTTTCTGGAGTTTTAGGTACATGGGACCAGAGAGTCTATACTCGTCTTCTTTATCTGGCTTCTCTTCCCCCGCAGAATTACCACGAAGGTTCGTCTGTGTTGTTATATTTGCGCCCCTTTTGCTCCTGAGGGAACTGAGGTACAGAGAGGTGTGGCTTGGGGCCCGTGAGGAGGAGGAGGTGTCACGCAGATTTGGCCCCAGAGCGACGTGGGTCCCGGGTGCTCAGGCCACTCAGGGGGCGCTCTGGCGGGTGGGCCCCGGGCAGGTGCACACACGCCCGGAGGCGCCCCCGGGCCCGCCTTTCCCGGAGCGCCGCCGGGGGCGGGGCAGGGGCGGGGCCGGGGCGGGACCAGGGCGGGGCTTCCCGGCTCCCGGGCCTCCGATAAGGGCCTGCGCGGGGTGGGCGGGTGGGGGCGCCTGGGCGCTGCGATAGAGCCGCGGGGCGTGCTCGCCGGGCGCCGCGGGGAGGGGAGGGGCCGCGGCCGAAGGTGCCGGCGCGGCCACCCGGAACCGGGGCCGGCGACCCAGGCTGGGGCCGGGTGGGGCGGGGCGTCCGGCCGCGTCGCGCTCGCCTGGCTCCCGGGGCCAGGGCCGCTAAAATGGCGGCGGCGGCGGTGACAGCGTCCCGCGCCGGGCCCGGGGGCCTGGCCGCCGCGTCGGGGGCCGACTAGCGCCTTCCCGGGTGCCGCGGCCCGGCCCCCTGGGCGCTCGCGCGCGGCCCCCACCCGGGCCCTCGGTCGGTTCTCCCGGCGCGCCCATGAACTCCGTGTCGCCGGCCGCCGCGCAGTACCGGAGCGGGAGCCCGGAGGACGCGCGCCGCCCCGAGGGCCGCAGGCCGCGGGGCCCCCGAGTTCCGGACCCCAACGGCCTGAGGCCCTCTGGAGCCAGCGGCCCCGCTCTTGGTTCGCCCGCGGCCGCCCCTGGGGAGCCGGACGAAGTGGACAAGTTTAAGGCGAAGTTCCTGACGGCCTGGAACAACGTCAAGTACGGTGAGGAGGGGGCGGGTCGGGGGCTTGTGTTGTGAGATAGGAGTTGGCCGATGGTTCTGCCAGGGAGGGGGTTAGAGGCCGGTGCGAGTCGCGGGATGCCAGACCCTGGCCCTGCGGAGTATTCCACCATTTACTCTCCTGTGAGTCACCTGTGGGTCTCCCGCCCTGCCCTGCCCTGTCGGACCTGCAGCAGGTCCAAAAAAGGAATGTCTTTTCAAGTCTATGTCATTCCCCTGTGACCTTGGGCAAGGTTTTTTGCTCTTCTGTGCCTATGCCTTCATTTTTCCCCTCTGTAAAACGGATACAAGAACCAGAGCAGCTTTATTCATCCTGAATTGATGGGAAACACTCACGTGGCTGTTACCATGGTCCCTGCCTCCATCGGAGGGAAACATGGCATGGATTGCCCCTGCCAGCCCTGAGATGGGACCTGGGACGGTCACCATTTCACACACCGGGATAGGGTGGGGGCAAGTGGATGGAAGCGCGGCCGCTGTCATGACTGTTACCATTGTGTATCTGTCAAGCAAGTTCTTCATCTGGCTGGGTGCTGCCCCACGTCTCCCCAGGTTGGGCAGTCAAAAGCCGGACCAGCTTTAGCAAGATCTCCAGTGTCCATCTCTGTGGCCGCCGCTATCGCTTCGAGGGCGAGGGTGAGCTGGTGGCCCCAGGCAAGGGTCGAGGGAGGCGTGGTGTTCTGGTGGCAGCTGACAAGCCTGCTCTCACAGGTGACATCCAGCGTTTCCAGCGGGACTTCGTATCCCGCCTGTGGCTCACATACCGCCAGGACTTCCCACCCCTCGCTGGAGGCCTGACCTCGGACTGTGGTTGGGGCTGCATGCTACGCAGTGGGCAGATGATGCTGGCCCAGGGCCTGCTGCTGCATTTCCTGCCCAGAGGTGAGCCCCAGAAGGGAAGGGCGCCAGGGTCACAATTGTTTGTAAACTAAGCTTAAAGGTATGTGAGATTTTATACAAAGTACAATTTGGGGGGGAGTGAGAGTTGATAGAATAAGTTTCAGGGTCGTGAAAATTGTTGGTAAACCTGGAGTATCGGGAGCGTTAGAATTGTACAGAAGGCAGGAGCAAATGGGAACTGTGCCCGCCCCACCCCACCAGCACCCTTTGACTCTGTACTCCATCCCCCACCAGACTGGACCTGGGCTGAGGGCTCAGGCTTGGGCCCCTCTGAGCCATCAGGGTTGGCCTCTCCCAACCGTCACCGAGGGCCTGCATGCCGGATGCCCCCGCGCTGGGCCCAGGGCACCCCGGAGCTGGAGCAGGAACGCCGGCACCGGCAGATAGTGTCCTGGTTCGCCGACCACCCCCAGGCCCCCTTCGGCTTACACAGGCTGGTGGAGCTTGGGCAGAGCTCAGGCAAGAAGGCGGGGGACTGGTATGGGCCATCGCTGGTGGCACACATACTCAGGTGAGGGCCGCTGCAGGGGACAGGGGAGCCACTGGGTTCCCCCAGACACTCAGGCCTTTCCTCTCACCCTCCAGGAAAGCTGTGGAGAGCTGCTCAGAGGTCACCCGCCTGGTGGTGTATGTTTCTCAGGACTGCACAGGTAAGAGCCTGGAAACCGGGGTCCCAGAATTCTCACCCTGAGCCAGTCGCTACCTACCTTCCTGGGGCAGAGGAAGCCTGGGAAAGGTTTGAGACCCACACAGGGGAAGTGGGAGGTGCTCAGGATCCCCCCACCCACCTTGGGAACCAGTAGAAGAAACGTTAGGGGCTTCAAAGCAACTGATAGAAGAGAGGATCTAAGGACTTCCCTCTCTCAGATCCAACTTACTCTTACTCTGTAAACAATTCTAACATATACAAAAGTCTGCTCTCTGCCTCACAGGCTTATCATGAGGATTAAGTGAGTCAGGAATACAAGTTAAGCTCTTAGAGCAGGGCTTGTCACACAGTGAGAGTTTGCTAAATATTAGCTATTATTACTGTTCTCCATTCTCCTCCAAATCAGTTTGCTGTTTCTTTTTTTAAGATTTTGTTTATTTGAAAGAGAGCACAAGCAGGGGGAGTGGCAGGCAGAGGGAGAGGGAAAAACATGCTACCTGCTGAGCAGGGAGTCTGATGTGGGGCTCGATGGGATCATGACCTGAGCCAAAGGCAGACGCTTAACCAACTGAACCACTCAGGTGCCCCTCTGCAGTTTAGATAGGGTCTTCATTAATAGGAGCCTTAATGGACTGGTGTCAGAAAATCTATAAAACCTATAAATTTTTATATAGAACTATAGACATTTGGGGCAATATTTGATTTTCACAGATGACCACTATCCATTTGGGCTGCTGTACCAAAAATGCTACAGATGGAATGGCCTACAAATAATAGGAACTTATTTCTCATAGTTCTGGGGGCTGGGAAGTCCAAGATGAAGGCACCAGCAGATTCGGTGTCTGCTGGGTACCCACTTCCTGGTTCATTTTGCTGTGTTCTCACATGGTGGAAGAGGCAGATGAGCTCTCTGGGGTCCTTTTTATACAGGCACCAATCCCACTCGAGGATTCCACCTTCATGACCTAGTCGCCTCCCAAAGGCCTCACCTAATACCATCACATTGGGGATTAAAGTTTCAGCATCTGAGTGTTGGGGGGGACACAAGCATTCAGGCCATCGCAGCCCTGTTTCCAGAAGGGTTGAATGCACTTTTATGGGAGCCAGGAGGGGGTTTACTTAGCAGGAAGGGAAGAGGTACTGGGAGCTCCCATTTCCATATTGGCAAACTCATGTGCTAAGTAAAGACTAATCAGGCCTGGGATTGGGGAGGTGCTCTGGGCTGTGGGGGAAGGCTCTCTGCCTCCCCCTGGTTTTATGTTCTTCATCTAAATCTTAGGGCCTCGGTCGCCCTCTCTGTAAAATGGAGATGTCTGCACCTGCCCAGAGAGCCCTGGAATCGTCGGTGGGGAGGATTTGGGGTGTGAGGGGCACCAGAACTCCTTTTCCGCTGATGACAGACTGGGACCCTACGAAATGGCACAGGCATGTGGAGGGCCATGCTCCAAGGCTTGAAGGGTGGGTAGGAATGTGACCTGCTGCGTCGTCCTTCCAGTGTACAAGGCAGATGTGGCACGCCTGGTGGCCAGGCCGGACCCCACGGCTGAGTGGAAGTCCGTGGTCATCTTGGTGCCAGTGCGGCTGGGCGGCGAGACTCTCAACCCCGTGTACGTGCCCTGTGTGAAGGTGGGTGCGGCCAAGTGCCAAAGCCTCCCCTGGGAGCCATGCAGGCTTCTGGAGCTTGGGTCAGGTGTCGCGGCTTCCTTCATCTGTCCATCTGTGTATTCAGTAGTTCAGGAGCACCTAGTTTGTGCCAAACACTGTCCCAGCTGCTGGGTTTCAGAGGCGAAGAGGCAAATGTTCGTGCCCTCTGGTAATAGACATTCTACTGGAGGAGGGACAGACAGTGGGTCTGAAACCAAGCTGACAGCTGTGACATCACACCTTAGATTCTAGAGGAATGAAAACTAGCACTGTGAAGGGCAGAGAGGGCTGGCTGTAGCCTGGGAAAGCTCCTCTCCAGCCCGCGCAGATGAGGAGCCAGAGTGCTCCAGGCAAAAGGAATGGCAAAACTGGGAAAACCCTGGGGTGTTTTCACTCAGAACAAAGGCCAAAGTTCTCCCTACAGCCCGCAAGCCTTTGTACCATGCCCCTGCCTATGCCTGGACCTCATCTGCCCCCGCTCTCCTTCCTACTTCTCTCGCCCCCACCGCGCAACGTTCTCAGAACACACCGGCCTCAGGGCCTTTGCACTTGCTGTTCCAGCTGCTTGGAGTACTCTTTCCCCAGATATGCACTCCTCTCTCTCACCTCCTTCGGGTCTTTGCTGCAATGTCACCTCAGTGAGGCCTTTCTGACTTCCCTACTTAAAATCGCAAAGCCCTTTTTTGCTTTATTCTTCTCTGTGTCATTGCCTACTGGCATATGGCAAAACTTATTTCTTGTTCCTTAGTTCATCTCCTGCACTGGAGTGTCCGCTCCATGAGAAGGGGCTGGGTTTGCACACATCGGGGGTTTGCTAAGTGCTTCTCAGGGGCCTGACAGCACCAGCCTGGATCATACTCCTCCAACCACTCTTCTCCCTGCAGGAGCTCCTTCGTTCCGAGCTGTGCCTGGGTATCATGGGGGGCAAGCCACGGCATTCACTGTACTTCATCGGCTATCAGGGTAGGCCCACCGGATCCCACTCCAACTCCTCCCCCCCCACCCTACCCTTCCCCAGCTCCCCTCACGCCTCCACCCCTACAGATGACTTCCTTCTCTACCTGGACCCCCACTACTGCCAGCCCACCGTGGATGTCAGTCAGGCTAACTTCCCCCTGGAGGTGAGCCAGGTGGGATCGCTGGGGTAGGGCTGGGGAAGGTGGAGGAGGCCAGGGCCCTGAGCTTCTTCCCTCATTTGTATGCCCCAGTCCTTCCATTGCACCTCACCCCGAAAGATGGCCTTCACCAAGATGGATCCAAGCTGCACGGTGGGGTTCTATGCTGGAGACCAGAAGGAATTTGAGACGCTCTGCTCAGAGCTGACCAGGGTGAGGCAGGAGTGGTGGAGGGCAGAGAGACCTGTAATCTAGCAGACCTGGGGAATCAAGATCATTACCCTGTCCACAGCTACAAAAGCCTGGCTAAGGCTGACTGGACCAGAAAGGCAGATGAAAAGTTAGGGATGTCATTGCTTGAAGGACAGCTGCATCCATGGGCTCAAGCAGTGAAAACTATCCCATCAGCCACCTCCCTGCTCAGAGGCAAGGGAGCCCTACTTTCCCAAAGTTGTTCATTAGTCACTTCCCCATCACTGTGGCCCGGGAACGGGAGGTGCTGATTGGCTAGCCTGGGGCACTGCCCTGGAGGGATAAGAGTTGAGCTCAGGAAGCACCTGGTAAAGGTGCTTATTAGGATAATTATACCCACTGGACAGTGAATAGGAAGATAATGAATAGGGTTTCAGGCTAAGCCACTCTCTTCCCACCAGGTCCTCGGCTCCTCCTCAGCCACCGAGCGCTACCCCATGTTCACCCTGGCTGAGGGCCACGCTCAGGACCACAGCCTGGATGACCTCTGCTCCCAGCTCTCCCAGCCAACACTGCGGCTCCCTCGCGCAGGGCGGCTCCTCAAGGCCAAACGCCCGAGCTCTGAGGACTTCGTGTTTTTATGACGGGTGGGGTTGGGGGAGAAGATGTGCACTATTTATTTTTTTATTTATGTCATGCTGGGTGCGGGAGCCTGAAATCTGGTGGTGATGGGTCTTCCCTTTCTCACCCCCTTGACAAGTGCAGCTGAAACCAGTCCAGGAAGCCTCGGAACCGCCTCCAGCCAGCTGGGCCCTCCACAGGGGGCAGGGAGGGCTCCCAGACACCCACTCAGGGCCTGACTCAAGTACTGTAGTTTGCACTGGACCACCTGTGCCCCGTTGCTGGTCCCGAAGCCCCTACCCTGCCGAGGTCTATGGGCGGTGGGGGGAACCATGGCCAATGGGGGCTAATAAAGCCGTTTAACTTGACTGGCTATGGCTGGCCCAGCATTTAAGGGATGGGGTCTGAGGTGTGTGTTAAGGGGAGATGGGGGGGAACCTATTAGGTCAGCCTCGGCTTCCACATGTGAGACAGGAAGAATTCTCTGCCCATGGGTAGACACAGGGGCCACACAGTCCGTGACATGCATCCAGGAGCTGATTGGAAGGAAGAACCCTAGGGCCTCTGCTCCCCAGAGCTCAGGGGCCGCTCTTGGGACCATGGGGCATCCTCCGCTGCCGGCCCAGCTGGCGGAAGTGCAGCCGTTTGGGGTTGAGGCCAAAGGCCTGCAGTCTCTGGCGGCTAAACTCACGCCCACCAAGCGTCACAGTGGGGCCCAGGAGACGCGCCTTCTTGCCCCTCCTCCGCCTCTGGGGGACTGGCTTCTGGGAGTGTGACATGGGGCCTGCTTCTTCCTGTGTTGGGGGGCTCTCAGGCTGGGGCTGCTTCCCGCTAGCCCCATCAGGTGCCAGCAGCTGCCCCTGCGGGCCGTCTTTGTCTCTCTGTGGCTTTCCTGTGGCTTCCGAAAGTGTCTCCATCCTGAGGAGGAATAGCAGGGGCTCAGCCCAAGCTGGTTACGATTAGGCCAATCCTTGAGTACACATCCCCCATTTTATAGGTGAGGAAAGCAAAGGCTCGGCAAGGCACCAAATCGGGGGCCTGCCTGGGGTTCAAACCCAAGTCTGATGCCAAAACTGGGCCTTTTCTACTGAACTGCCGATAACTGGCATTTTGAGCCTGGGCTGATACTAAGCTGTTCGTGGACACTGACTTGTTGCAGCTTTAAATCAGCTCGGTGAGGTTCCATTATCCGTGTTTTACACATCAGGAAAGAGTGGGCATAACAGTAACAATACAATCCATACAGTAGCTCCTCGTACTAGGCACTTTACATGAATTAATTCACTTAATCCTCAAAAAACTGACAAGAATGAGCCATCTTTACTCCCTACTCCCATTTTAAAAATGAGGAAACGGGCCCAGAAGGGGTAAAGGACTTGCCCAAGGCCACACAACTGTGGCTGGCTAGAACTGAACCGAAGGGCTGAGAAAGGAACCGCATTCCTGCGGACCAACAAATGGCTGAGGTAGCGCGCCTGAAGCCCAAGCCCGCCCTCCTCCAGCCGGGGACACTCACTCCTCTGGGCAAAGTGACTTGAAGATCTGTCTCTTTTTCCAGGAGTTCTGGGCCTTCTGGCAGTATGCCCTCTTGTCCTGCAGTTCCTCCTGCTCTGACCTGTGGGGCCCGGCACACACACCAGTTGTGAGGAGCTCCCGGAGGTGCCTCTGCCCCCCCTCCCCACCTGGCCCGGCCTTGTCACCTGTACATGCAGGTTTTCTTCAGGGAGCACCACCGGTTCAGCTCCTTGTCGTCGGCCGCGAGGATCTGCATGGGAAGGGAGGGTGGGGTCCTGCCGTGGGAGCCCCGAGTGGGGAGCGGGGGGGCCTGGCTTGCTCTCAGCTTTAGTGGCCTCACTGGTCATGCTACTCCTGCTCAGCAGGGATATCACTACAGCACGAGAGGGCTGACTTCCGTGGCGGCCACTGGAGGGTTTTGGCAGCGGGCATCATATGGGGAAACAGGCCGGGCTGGGAAAGCCTTGCCCTAGTCACGTGGTCGGGGAGTGGCTGATTTCAGATTCCAGTTTGGGCCCAGGGGTGCCAGAGCCTCACTCGGGCACCAAGGTCTCAGCGGCCTCAGGACAGGCAAGGGGCTCTGTGCCAATGGCCAGGGCTACCAATTACAGGTGAGGCCTCAGTTTCCTCATCCGGGAGGTGGGCAAGCCCCTTAGAAATTACTGAAAGGCTGCCGGGAAGGCTAAGTGAACGCAGAAGGCACGAGCTGCACATGTCAGCCTGGCTGGCTGACCCATACAGCCCCCACACTCCCACGGCCAAGGGGCGAGTGTCGCTGCGAGAGCCACACGCACTCATCTCAGCTCCTCCGCCACAATGAGGCAGGGTGGAGGGGCGGGGCTGTTATTAGGCCCATTTTACAGATGGGGAAACAGAGGCACAGCATTGTAGGTCACAGCCGTTGAGGGGCTGCAGCCAGATTTGAATCCGGGCCATGTGTTTCCAGAGCTCACCCAGTCCTAACGGCCAACCCCCTGCGGATACTTGGTAAGAGATTTGAAAGTACTATTTACGGCGTGTCCTATGGGCCTCAGAGGCCGCCTGAGGCAGGGAACGTTGTCAGTACTGGTGCCTTCCAGAGAAGGAACGGAGTCCCAGCATCTGCCGGCTGCACACTCCCCCCTGCCCATGGGGCACCCCACACCCCTTGGCCCGGCACCACTGTGGGCCCCACCTCCTCGGTGCTCAGCCCGAAGTCGCAGGGAACCACGGTGCGGTACTTAAAGCGACACGGCAGGTCGTCAATGATGTCCTCGTAGTCTAGCCGGTAATACTCGTCCAGGTACTCCTCAAACGTCTTGTCTCCTGTGCGGGGCGGGAACCAGGCTGCCAGGGTGTGCCGGGCCCCACGGAACCCCTGCCTGCCCACTGCCACCAGCCCGGTCCTCACCAGGCTCGAACACTGGCTTTTCCTGGCCCACGGCCGCAGCGAAGGGGGACTTGCGCTTTTTCTTGCCCGTCTGGGGGGCCTCGCGCGGCTTTTTCCGTGGCTGGCGGGGGTCGTAGTCAGCATCCATCTGCCGAGATGCAAAGGTAAGGCCAGGCCTCCCGGGGGCAGGGCGGCTCACTTATCCCGCGGGGTCCCCCTCTACCCATGGCACCTACATTGAAATCGGGGTCCTCGCAGTGCAGCTCCTGCTGGTTCCAAGCTTCACCCTGCTCAGGCCCAGCCCATGTGTCCCAGTTCCAGTCATCTGGCTCCAGAAGACAGAGAGGTAGGGGGTCAGGGCGGAACTCTGGACTTCAGACCCAGGAGCTCTGCCAGGCCGGTGCCCCCGGTGACCTCACCTTCAAGCCCTTCCTCTTCCTCAAACTGCGGCTTCTCCTCCTCCACGGTGCCATAGTACTCATCCCCAAAACATCTCTGCAGGGTCAGGGCAAGAGGATCAGCAAGGCCCACTGCTCCTAGAACATCTTACCCCTACACCTTACATGGCTCCCAGCATCCTCCAGACCTAGCTGCTGACATGAGGGGAACCCTGTGTGTCCAGGCCCCTCCATGCCCCAGTACCCCCCAGCTGCACTGGTCACCATTCTGTTCCACGGAGCTACACTTCTGTCCCTCCCACAGGCCTTGGCTCCCGCGGTACCCCCTGCCTGGTACACTCCCTCCCTCCTCGGCTGCCTAGCCGCCGCTCAGCCCTCAGCTGCCTGCTCTGACCTGCTCACCACCATGCCCAACAAAGTTGATCGGGGACTCCTTTAAGACCCTAGCTACCCCTGCACGTCCCCATCACCACTCTGATCGCTGGGGGGGTGTAACTGTACAGCCTGTCATCAGACTGGGAGCTCTGGGAGGGCAGGAGCCCCTCTGTGGCCTGAGGCCCAGTGACCACGAGGCTGGCTCTTGCCATTCCAGGAGTTCCAAGAGGGTGAAACTGCTGGGCCCTTGACAGAAGCCCTGCACCCAGGGGGCGCCTGGCAAAGACAATACTGCAAACATGTCAGTTATTAAGCACCTACTGTCATGCCCAATGCTGGGCTGCATCTCACTGCATTCTTAAGCACCCCAAGAGACAGAAACTACCTCCACTTTACTGAGAAACTGAGGCCTATGCATCCTTGGTCTCCTCCCCTGACCTCCATCCTTGGTTAGGGGTCTCTTTGGGGTTCCTGAGATCCCCACTTTCCCCATACAGCCCTACTACCTATTTCTGTGGCCTGATGCTATGTTTCCTCAAATCCATGCAACAAGTTTTAAGGAATACAACTACTCCCTGTCCCTTGAGCATAACCAATTTTTATGCATATTTCTCTCAAGCTATCCGTACAATGGCCCTGAGATGGACAGTACGGCTGAACCTGCTATACAGGCAGGGACATGCGCTCAGAGACATCAAGTAACTTCTCTGAGGTCACACAGCCTGGAAACAAGCACAGATGGCAGAGCCTTGTCCCAAGCAGCACTGCACGGCTGGGTTGGGATGCAGGGGCCGCACCTGCATGAGCTGGTCATGCCGGGTGGGGTCAAAGTCGTCCTCGAGGTCCCGCTCCTCAAAGCCCAGGGTTTCGTTGCCTGTGACCTGCCGCAGCCTCTCCAGCTTGGCCAGAATCTCCTTCCTTTTCAGGTTCTTCAGCTGCTTGAGCTCTTCCTGCTTCTTCGCTTTCTCCTGCAGGTGGCAGGCCAGGGGGAGGGAGGGGCGTGGGCTCTCCCTGCAGGGTGGGCCACCCTCCCCAGCCTGGTACCCCCGCACTCACCCTCCTCTTTCGCTCCCGTGTCTCCTCTCTCTTCTCCTTCCTGCGCTCATCCTTGCGGCGCACAGAGGACGCGATGCTTCGAGGGTAGGTCTTGACCTGTGCACAGCAGAGGAGCCCAGAAGGGCCACAGAGATGATGTTGGGCTCTCTTGGCCTGGGCCCCCAAGGCCTGGGTCCTCCCTAGCCCCAGCCCTAGTCCCGCACCAAGGCCGAGTCTGGCTCCTCAAAGCGGAAGTTGTACTTGTGCTCAAAGTCCTCCTGCTTCTTCAGAAACAGCTCCCCCTCATCTGAGGAATCATCCACGGCTAGCTGGACGGGGAGGCTGGGGCCCCTGAGGGACAAAAATGGGGCAGGGTTGGGGGTCAGCCAAACACCTGCACTCCTGTGTACTCCCATATTAACGCATGTAATCCTCACAAGAGCCCTACTTTTGGGGCACCCCCATTTTACAGATGGGAAACTGAGGCACAAAGTCCAGTGACAGGGCCCCCTAGCCCCAGAGCCCATACCCCACAGCTCTTCCTCATAGAACAGTGACTCTGCCACCATCTGTGTGAAAAGTAAACACCTGGTGCGCTTTGCCTTCTGGCCAGCAGGGCTCCAGGCCCGTGGGGGACATGGTTGCTTACCCTTCCTCCTCCTCTCCTTCCTCTTCCTCTTCCTCCTCCTCATAGCGTTTGTTGAGGATATAATCCCGCAGGAACCTCTCTCCTTCATCCAGCTCTGGGTTGTTCCAATATTCCTTGAGGTGGGTCTGGGGGCGGGGAGGGGACAGGACCCAGGTCAGGGACTGAGGGGCAGGGAAGGAGGGTGGGCTTGGCTCCACATGGACTTAAGTAACTGAAACTTCCACAGCCGGTCTGTAAAGGAGCGGGGACAATCTCCATCTTACAGAAGTAGAAACCGGCACCCAGGGGGCACACCCTACCTTCACACTGTGGCCTCTTGGCTATTCCCTCAAGGACTGGTTTTCAGAAAAAGCCTGGGATAGACCAGACATGAGAACTCACCAGTTCCATCAGGGTGTCAGGGTTGTGAATCTCCTTCTGTCCCTTCAGCCACTCCACATAGTCCGCATCCTCCTGGGCCTGAGGGGATGCTGGCACTGAGGGTCTGGAGGCCCCTTCCCGCCTCCTACCCCCAGGCCAGCCAGGCCCACCACCCACCTTCTCCTCCCTGGTTTGAGCACGTTTCTGCAGTAACCCGGAGCCACCTTCCCCGGCACTGTCCTCATCGTCGCTGTCCTCCACGAATACCCGGAAGCTGTCCATGTGAGAGAATACAACTCAGGAGACACAGCCTGTCCCCTGCCCACAGTTCCAAGATGAACCCTGTTTACTAAATCCTGGGCTTTCCACAGAGCAGTGCTGTGACATAGAGGGCATCATCAACCCCATTTAATAGACAGGGAAACTGAGGCACAGAAAGACTAAGGGACAGGCCCAAGGGTACATAGCCACGAAGTAACAGGGCTGGATTTGAACCTAGGCCTGGCCTGGCCAATCCCAGAGCCTCAAGTCCAATCCATCTGGCCAATCAGCCGGCCCAGGCTCACCTTTCTTTTTTTTTTTTTTTTTTTTTTTTTTTTAGATTTTATTTATTTGACAGAGAGAAACACAGCCAGAGAGGGAACACAAGCAGGGGGAGTGAGAGAGGGAGAAGCAGGCTTCCCGCCGAGCAGGCAGCCCGATACGGGACTCGATCCCGGGTCTCCAGGATCACGACCTGAGCCGAAGGCAGTGGCCTAACCAACTGAGCCACCCAGGCGTCCCCAGGCTCACCTTTCTTTGAGCTGTTTCTGTTCTTCTACGTAACTTTGCGACGAGATCTGCTGCAGAGAGAGTGGCGTGGGCCTCAGGCTCAGCCCCAGGCCCCTCAGTGCCCAACCTGGGCCTCCACCCCACCTACCGGAAATCTCTGATCGGAGGTCTCTGCATCTGAATTTTCCTCGTCGACATATTTCCTGGGCAAGGACAAAGGAGGCTTCAGGACAGACTCCCCACGGCTTGTCACTCCCCATGGGATGGGGAGCTCTTAAGAGCAGCAGTCAGGGGACAGGGTGGCACAGGCGGATCATGGATACTCCTGTTCTCCGGGGTTCCCTCATCCTGGTGGGTCACCACCAGCTTCTTCCCACCTCTTCTAAGACCTCCATGCATCCACCTGCCCTGGGAAGGCTTGGGGGAGGGATAGGACAGGAAGTCAAGATCTCTCCTCACCCTTCTTTCTCTAAGATAACCTTCCTTTCATAGTCCTTTAGGTACATAGGCCGTATCTTCTTTTGCTTCTCTTTGGCTTCCTCGGCTTCCTCAGCTTCCTCGCTCTCCGAGGACGATACTGTCAGATCGCCAGAAGATACTTGCCATCACTCACAACCCCCTTCCTTCCCCAGGCAGAGAATCCCAGTGGGAAGGGCCAGGGTCAGACCATGATTTCAAACATCACACAAACAAACTACCTGGTAGCGGCCGGCTGTACTCACTCAGTAACTCATGCTTTGACCAGTGCTGAGCATATAGTCACCATTAACCAGTAATAATGTAAGCACTTTCAGCATAGAACGTAAAACATATATGGTACAAGGGTTCGTTAACAATCACAAAAAACAGTAAGGCAATGAGGGACCCAGGTCTTAGGGAGGAGCAGCCCCAGACCTGTTTTCTGATAGAAGGTGGCATCCTTCTGATAAATGCGGGGATCCTTCTTCTTCAACAAGGAGAGAGTCCTGTAAAAGTCACGCTCTTGCTGGGGGTCAAATTCCTAAGGCATGAGAAGGATCGGGGATAGAAGTGAGATGGTGAGAGCCCTCGTGGAGGCTGGGGGGACACTAAGTAACAAGGGCAGGTGGGTTGAGAGGGTGTGGAAATTAGGGTGGAGAGAGGGGCATACATTAGGAGGAAGGAGAAGGGACCCGCTGGACAGAGGCAGGTTGGGGGCTGGAGTGTGGGTAAGAGGGTTAGTGGGAAGATGTGAAATGTGGTGGAGGAAGAGGGGCCCTCAGTGGGAGTGAACTGGGACGGGCCACACAGAGGTACAGGATCTGAGCTACAGGAAGGTAATGGGCAAGGGGAGGATACTTCCTGGGAGCAAAGGACTGACATGGGGGCGGGTGAGCAGAGAGGACACACATGGGACAGCAAGCAGGAGCTGGGCTGCACACTGAGGCCCCAAGGAGATCAGGGCTGATGTGAGAAGCTGAGTGCCCCACTTCAGAGGCTGAGTCGGACCCTGACAAATGGTTAAACTCTTGGAAATGGAAGAGTGGACACAGCGGTCCTCACACATCAGGATGGGTAGGTGGAGAGTGGCGGTAGAGGGGAAGTAAGGGGGCATTTTGGTTACCCCTGGGGATGGAGAGGGCGCTCTGTGTCCTTCTTGGGATTAGGAAGAGGAGGATGGAAACTCCCGTGGGTGAAATGGGGTTGGGAGTTAGCCGCCCTCTGTATATCGGGGTCGGGAAGCGGTGGAGGGCTTGAATGCTTCCCGAATTGTACCGCACCGGGGTGAGAAAGCTCACCACGCGCTCGTCGCTAGAATTAGACTCAGAGCTGGAGTCTCCACCGCTGTCCCGGTCCCCGTAGCGATCCTTAACTGCGGGGCACAGATGGGAGCCCCCCAGATCAGCGTGGAGGACCAGGTGAACCCCCGCTTCCCGACAACCCGGCACGCGCCGCCGCCCCGCGCGCATGCGCCCCGCACTCACGCCGCTGCAGCTCCTCGCGCTCCCGGTAGCGGCCGTACCGCGCGGCAAACGCCGCGTTGACCCGAAGAGGAGACGACCCTCGCGGTTGCGGCATGGCGGCTCTGCGGCCCACTGCGCATGCGTTCAGCGCGTTTCCCCCCGCCCCCCAGGAGGCGGGGCTACTCCCGGCCTCGGCGAGCCTGAGAGGAGGCGGAGCCTCACCGGCCGCACCTAATCCCGTAGTCGCCAGGCTTTCCAGGACCCGGTACCCGGTGCGACCACAATCCCCGCCCGCCCGGGGCTCCCGGCAGAGGGTCACGCCTCTTCGGGTCAGACTGCAGCCACCGCCCACTCCCCCCCAACCCCGCCCGCCCGAGGCTGCCGGCACCCAGCTGACATCTGGGGGCCCTTTCTCCACTCGTGGTTTCCTGCCTCCCTTCCGTTCCGACAGCGTAAACCGCTGCCCCACCCAGCTCACTCACCTCTGGCACCCTGGGAATTACCACTGTCTCCCCTCCCCCAAAGCATCCACGACCTGCGACCCCTCTTCCGACCCCCCACAAACACACTGGACGCGCAGCTCTCCGTTGCAGACCAAAAAATCAGAAGCCACCACCTCTGTGATCCATGCACAAGTCTTAATTTAATGGGTAAAAACATTAAGTTATCACACAACAATTTTTTTCCACAAAGCTTAATAAATAGAATCTCTTTTTTTAAACGCTGTACAAGAGACTGGAAAACAAGCTTCCAACAAAATATGAACTCATACTACCCTTTGATTGATCTGAAACTCTCCCCCCCTCCCCCCATGCCTGAAAGCAGTGTGAACACTTTGAGGTCTCTCTCTGGGTACAGCCAGCTAAGGTCGCCAGGTTCCAGGAGCCCTGGAAGCGATGACCTCACTCTGGGGCTGGGGCTTTAAACGCTCTGCTCTTGGGCGTCTGCAGCCCCAGCAATCTGAGGCACAGAGAAAACTGAACCGTTTAGATGGCTGTTGTCTGCAGGAGCCCTTCTCTGCCCAGCACGTCAGAAGGGGTGAGAAAAACAAATGAGAAATGTCCCTTAAACACACACACCCCACAAATCAACACTAACAAGCCACAAATGGGTGCCCCTCCCCTTTCGACAGTGGGCAGAAGTGAGGGGAGAAAGTGTTTCTTCCCTCCTCTTTTGATACAGAACCCCACTGGGTCCTGTTGCTGGACCGAATGGCCCCAGGTCACAGCAGTACCACTGTGTGCCCCTGCAGTATGTCCATGAGATCCTGAGCCCCTAGCCTCTGCGCCAGCTCCAGGGGCGTGAGCCCCCTGGCATCCCTGTGATGGAGATCAGATTCTGTAGCGAGGAAGCTGACCACAGCCATGTGGCCCTCTCGCACTGCCAGATGGATGGGAAGCGCCCCAGTGCCATCAGGCGCGTTGACATCAGCACCGTGCTCTACCAAAACCTTCAGGGTGTCCAGGAATCCAGTGCGCGCTGCATCGTGGGCTGGAGTAGTGCCGGTGGTGTCCTGGACATTGGGGCTGGCACCTTGCTTGAGGAGCTCCAAGGCAATGGTGGGGCTGCCGAACATCATGACCTGTGTGGGGGCAGAGCGTAAGGGGTCCTCAAGGGAGAGGTTCCAGGAAAGGAGGTCCCTGAAGAAAGGGGTCATTCAAGAATAGGGAACACTAGAGGTCTTCTAAAGAATGCGGAAACCCCAGAGAACACAAGCTCTCAGACAGCTGTTGGATACTGCAGAGAAAGATATCTCCTGGGAAGAGGGACTCCCCAAGAAACTGGTCACCCCCTAAGGATAAGACATTTGTCTAGGGAACAGCCTCCGTGGAAACTTTCAAGGAACGTAAGACTTTCCCTAAGGAAGCAGAGACATGCCCCATCCCATGGGGAATTCGTTAGGAAATATGGACACCCCCCCAGGAGATCGACCTCATAGAACTGCCCCCAAACAACTTGACGTAGGACTGAAGGGAAAGAAAATGCCCAGGGAATTTGAAACCTGCTCCAGTTAATAGGTTCCTCCCATATAGTGAGGATGCTCCCCACGGTACGTGGCCCCTTTAAGAAATGGGGTTCAGGGGCGCCTGGGTGGCTCAGTTGGTTAAGCGACTGCCTTCAGCTCAGGTCATGATCCTGGAGACCCGGGATCGAGTCCCACATCGGGCTGCCTGCTCTGCAGGAAGCCTGCTTCTCCCTCTCTCACTCCCCCTACTGTGTTCCCTCTCTGGCTGTGTTTCTCTCTGTCAAATAAATAAAATATTAAAAAAAAATGGGGTCCCTCTATAAAATGTCCCCCAGGGAATAAGGATACCCATGCAGTGTGTAACTGTGCTCCTATTAGGGCTTTCCTTAATATACTAGGAATCTGGGGGAGCAAACAAACCCAGGAATGGAGATCTTCCCAAGTAACTGGATACCACTCAGAGAACCCTCCACTAAATGGGGAGCCCCTGGAAACATGAATCCTTCCTTCCAGTGACTCGATCCTCCCCCTCGCCCCAGAAGCTCCAAGAAACAAGAGCCATCCCAATGAAATCAGGGTCCAAAGAAGATGAACTCACACCACAGAATAAGAACCGCCCTAGGGAAACTGAATCCTCCGCACCCAGAGAATAAGAAATCCTCCAAAGATGGAAAGTCCTCCCCTCCCCCAGCCTAACCCCATCCACCACCCACCCACGAAAAGGGACATCAGGGAGCAACATCGGCCCAGGAAAAAAAGGACTGGGCCCCCCAGTCCGCTACCACCGCGACCAGGAAACGTCAGGGAAAGGGTCAAGGGTCCTAACCCCGCCCTCGCTCAGCGCCGGCCGGGCCTCACCTGCAGCGCCGTCTTGCCGAAGCGATTCAGGGCGTCTGGGTGCACCAGCTCGCGGTGCAGAAGGCGGCGCACCTCCTGCACGTCGCCTCGGGCGGCGGCCCCGCTTAACCGGTCGCCGGCGCGGACCTCCTCCAGCAGCATGTCGACACTGGCAGCCTGCAGAGCCCCCCGCCCCACCCCGGCGCCGTCAGTGCGGGCAAAGCCACCGAAGCCGGGTCGAAGATCCGCTCCGAGGCGCACCTGGCCTGCGCGAGGCTCCCAGCCCCACTCACCCGTCGGCTCTCCGGCGCGACCCCCGCCCTCCCGGCGGGCTCCTCCCCCTGTCCGCCAGCGGGTCGCCGGGGGCTGGGAGCCCGGCCCAACCCTCCGCCGCAAGGCCCGGCCCGGCGCCCGCCCCTTGGGGGCCGGGTCTCCCCCCAACTTACCCTCCCTCCTCCTCGACGTCTGTTCTGAGGCGGTGTCGCAGCCTCTCCTAAGCTGGCCGTCAGGGGGCGGTGCCAGCGCGCTTGAGGCCCCGCCCCAAACGCTGCGGATTTGTTTTCTTATGAACTCGCTACACTGTAGCCCAGCCGAACTGTCCGGCGCGCGACCCGGCGGCGCTCCGCCTACGCAGCCAGCGCAGCCAATGGCCGAGCGTCGCCGGGGAAATTATACGCTCTAGCATGGGCGGTGCCGCTCCTGATTGGCCGAGCTGCGGCGACCTGTGGACCGCCGGCAATGGCGGGGTTTTCGGTTTTCAAACTCGCCAGGCGGGCGGGAAAGGGAGCGGGTTTAACTGACCCGAGAGAGAAAAGGCCGGGATAGGGTAGCGCGGGCAGGCCAGTCTGGAGTGTCACCATTCAGTCACGCGATAAGCATTTATTACCCCTTAGTACGTGCAGAGCGCTTTATTTCATTCACTCGCCCACTGTGTGCTGGAACCCGTCCCGGCGCTGGGGAGCGCACATTCAGGCAACTACATAATTTTAGATAGCGTTAAGCACCGTCAAAATAAAACAGGGACATGGGGGGAGCACGTGGGCGGCTCAATCGGTTAAGCCACTGCTTTCGGCTCAGGTCATGATCCTGGTGTCCCACATCGGGCTCCCAGATTCTCTCCTCATGCTGTCACTATCTCTCAAATAAATAAAATCTTAAAAAAAAAAAAAAAAAGACGGGGAGATGGGGTGGGTGAGAAGGAATCACGGTGACTCAGATTGAACCAACTTGGCACAGCAAATGCCATGGCAGGGACAAAACTTTTCGCTGCGAGCTGCAGCCGCCACATGGAGGAGCCTTGGAGGCAAGAGTCGAGGTTGGAGGCGGCTCTTAACAGATGTCTGCATTCAAACATTTACTGAGCACCCTCTGTGTACCAGACGCACAACTGGAGAATGAGCCAGCCAGGCTGTTCCCGCTGCAGGAACCCCGCTATTTAGATCTGGGGAAGACAGTAATTAAATCTTCTCAGGGTGGTAAACGCGATGGAGGTGATAAAACTGATAAGCGACAGTCTCTTGGGAAAGGAAGGCCGTTTAAATACGTCAGGGAGGACCTCCCCAAGGAGGTGACGCTTGAGACTGAAGGTGAGGGAAGGAGCCATGCGAGTATCTGGGGGAAAGCATGCCAGGTGAAGGGCATTACAGATGCAATGGCGGAGGTGGAAGCACAGCTGCCGTGAACAGGAAGCGTGAGGACCGGAGGGGGAGAGTGGGAGAGGGTGAGGACAGGTGAAGCGGAGGGACGGAGGGACGGGGAGCGCAGATAAGGCTTGTGGACTGCACGGAGCACTTGACTTCTTTTCGTAAGGGAAGAGTGGGAGGGTTCTGACAGCCATGATCCGGCTTAGACGTTAAGAAGCGCCCTCTGGGGGCGCCTGGGTGGCTCAGTTGGTTGGACTGCCTTCGGCTCAGGTCATGATCCCGGAGACCCGGGATCGAGTCCCACATCGGGCTCCCTGCTCGGCAGGAAGCCTGCTTCTCCCTCTCTCACTCACCCTGCTTGTGTTCCCTCTCTGGCTGTGTTTCTCTCTGTCAAATAAATTAAAAAAAAAAAAAAAAAAAAGCGCCCTCTGGAGGCTACAAGGGAAACTGATGCTGGTGGAACAGGGTTGGGAGTCCAGGCCCAAGGAGTGAGGGGGAAACTGCACTGCCCCAGATGTGCAGTGCCTGGGCGGGAGAAGCGGATCTGCATTGCGCACTCCCATCCCAGCACTTCAGGGGTGTTCCTGGCATTCCCAGTCCCTAGCCAAGAATATACACACCAGCTAGATTCATTCTTTTTAATACCATCCTAAAACTCAGGGTGGGCCTGCGTGGCCTCTGGGCTCAGCAGCTGTGAAGGAGGGGCCCCAACACCCTAAGGCAGGTCACTGCAAGAAGGCACTCATGAGGGGGTGCTTCAAGACCCTCCTCTAGTTCTTCATATAAAATTGGAGGAGGGAGGAACCCGGAGGCAGAAGGAGGTAGGGAGACTGTTCCTCCCACGCTTTGGGTGGAGGGAAAGGCAGGGAGGTAGCCAGGTGCTGGGTGCTGGGAGCAAGAAACTGCTAAGTCAGAGGCCTTTCCTCACACACATCCTCCCTCTCAAGTCTACAGTCCCAGCCTGGGGAGAGGGATGGCCCCGTGTCCAAGTGCACACCTCTTCTCTCTCCTAGCTGGTACGAATTTGATAATCTGCAGGGAAACAATGAGCGGAGACCATCTCAGAACTGGGGAAAGGGAACAGAGGGAAAGCCCCACTCCCGCATTGATTCCCCCAACCCAGTGCTCATGATCAACCCCAAGGGTATGTAACAAGGCTAAGGAGAGGGTTCAACCCGGAGAAGGGAACCATAGCAACACGCTTGTCTCCAGGTACAGATGGGGGTGCCACGTGTTCAGTCCTTTGTCCAAACCCTATCAGCATCCAAGGGCTGGCTCCTGCCCCCATTTTAAAGATGGGCAAACTGAGGCCAGGCCTGCTGAACGGTGGTGCCCTCTGAGCCAGAGCGTGGCCAAAACCTTGAGACCATACTTTGGATCTCCTTGACCCCAGCTTCCCCCGGGAGCCAGGCTGCCTTACCGCCACTTTGGGTGATGTAGCGAACCCATGGCAGGGCCTGGTAACCGCTTTTCTCAATGATCTTCATGTATCGGACCTGAAAGGGGATGAAACGAGGTGGCCCAGGTCGTGCAGGGAGCCCAGCTCTGGTAAGGGAAGTATATGTAACACAGCTCGGGGAGAATATGGTGACAAGATCTGTGAGGGATGCGGTGGCATGGGTTGGGGTAAAGGTGTGGCACGGGAGTGGGGGGAGGGGAGCGGGGAGACAGTCCAGGACACTGGGAAAGAGATGACAAGGTGTAAGGGAATAGACGCAGGGTGGTTTTGGGGGGGACAAGGTGGCACAGGCCAGGGAACAGATGTGACCTGAGCCAAGGGACAGAATGGGGAACCCAGAGGCCAAGGAGAGAAGACACGTGCTCACTACACTCACCTGGATCCCAGAGACGGTGAAATAGGGGATCTCAAACTTGACCCCAATGGGGGGCCGCCCCTCTACCTCCTCCTTCTCCACGCTGGGGAGGCCAAAATGGGCACGCATCAGGTACTCCTTGCCCCCCTGAGGGCACATGAGGGTATTAGGCACACCAAGAGGCCGTTCTCTGCGCCAGACCATCCTCCCAGCAGTCTCCAGAGCAGGCTTGGTTCTTGGTCCATTTCAGACCAGAAAGTGAAGCCTCCGGCCCAAGATACAGCTGAAGCTTCTAACTATAAAGCTTGGTCAGAAGGCTTCTGATGACCATCTCCCCATTTTCCAGGCCCTGGCGGACACCCCCCCCCCACCTCCACCCCCAACCTGTTCACAGGGACTAACCAAATCCTCCAGCAGCCCAAGAATGAGGGTAACATGATCCCATCTATTTCACAGATGGGCAAACGGAGGCTCCGAGAAGGGAAATGGGTTTCCTAAGGCTATCTAGCTGAGAGAGGCAAGGGTGGCGAACTTGAACCCATGGCTAGTTTCCTCAAGACCTGGGAGGTGAGGGGTTTAACCATCATGCTGGCCTGGTCTCTGGCTTTATTATCCCTAAAGGATAACTGTGTGCATACACACATGGGTCACTGATTTGTTCTCTGCCTTGCTTGAGAGCCACAGAGGCAGGTCCCTCAGATCCCACACCCATCCCAGTACTCACCGGGAAGGACTTAATACTCCAAATAACGACATTCTTTTCTGGCACGTACTTGGCACTGCCTACACTGGTCTTGAACTTTGGGGAGTCGGCATCACTGGGCACGGGCACGGATATCTCCACGCCATTGGCCACTGACTGCTTCTTAAACTGCCCCTTGGCCTGTCAGGGGAGAGGGTGTGGGGCGTGAAGAATTCCCTCCTGCGTTCTGCAAATATTCAGCAAGCCTTTTCCCTGCATGACCTTGGGGAGAGCCTCCACAATTCTGAAGTGGGAACGATCGGCTTGCCCATTTTACAGATGAGAAAATGGAGACATGGGAAGAAGCTAAAGCTTTTGCTTGGAGATTTACAGCCAACACATGGCAGAGCTGAGGGTCACACCCACAGGAGACTCCAGAGGCTCTGTTCTTAGTGCCTTCTTTTTTGCAAAGTGTCCTACACCTTTGCCTGGTCCAAAATGCGAATTATGCCCATCACAGAGGAGTTTTTACTTGAGAGCTGGCATTTAAAGATCCCCTAGCACATGCTGGGCCCCGAGCCAATGACTTGGTCCTCTCACTAATTCTATAAAGTAGGATCCATCCCTGAGGTCCATTTTATAGATGAGGATAATGAAGTCCAAGTCAATTAGCTGGTACCTGGCCCAGCAGGGACTTGGATCAAGCTTGCGTTGTCAATGATCACAAGTCTTGCTTACAAGTAATTCAGTAAGTTACATCGTCTGTATCTGACACATGATATGGGACAAACTTTGAACACGGGGATTCTAAGTGTTCCGTGCGCAGTAGCAGGCATTATGATTATGATCACCACTATCATTGATGGATTTGGGAAGGATGTTTGAGAGGCAGGATCAGGGGCAGAGGACCTCGCAGAAAACCAGAGGGGATATTCTCTCTGGGAAGCATCAGCATTAATGACCCCTTCACCTTTATTGAGGGGTGTCAAGACCCTCCCTGGTGACCATTCATTCACCTTGTAATTCAGCTTCCCCGACACCCTGAGACCAGGGGACAAAGTCAAATTGGAAAACAGAGACTCTTGAGCCAGGCACGCTCAAGTTCAAAGTAGGTTACTGCCCCCTCCAACTTCCTAGATAGGAGCCATCTACACCCCTCTGAACCTCAGCTTCCCCGTCTGTAAAAGAGGGCTGATTGTCTTGTTTGGGACCCTGGGAGACATGCACAGAGCTGTGCACAACAACAAGAACTAGAGTGGCCAAGAACTGGAACAATCCACGAGAGAAGGAACAGAAAAGATCCCCATGGTGGAACATTCTACAGCTATAGAAAGGGAGGCATGAAAACTAGAGCTTGTAGGACTCATGTTCAAATCAATCTTACGCAAGCAAAGCTAGCTGGTCCACTGATAGGATCAGAAACCGGCAGGACAAAATGCTTAGGGTTAAAAATGTGGGCGGCAGGGCATGTGGCTGGCTTAGTTCGTGGAACGTGCAAATCTGGATCTTTGGACTGTGAGCTTGAGCCCTAGGATGGGTGTGGAGACTACTTAAACATCAATCTTAAAATAAAAATAAATTTTTTTAAATCATCTTAAAAAAAAAAAGGTGGGTGGCAAAATTATAAAGGGGCTATGCTGAGGATTTTCTCATAAATATTATATATATGTATATATATTTGATATCAAAATAAATAAAACATGTCAGTTGATGTTAAGTCATAGGGGAAAAAATAGAGCAAAGAGGGAGGTGGGGAACGATAGGGAATGGCAATTTTATTTTTTTAAGGATTTTATTTATTTGAGAGACAGTGACTGAGAGACAGCATGAGCTGGGGGGAAGGGCAGTGGAAGAGGGGAAGCAGACTCCCCAGTGAGCAGGGAGCCCAATGTGGAGCTTGATCCCAAGACCCAGGTTGTAATTTTAAATAGGGAAATCAAGAAAGACCTCTGAGGAGGTGACATTTAGCAAAAAACTGAGGGAGATGAGGAAAGGAGCCATGTGGATATCTAGGGCAGGGAGAGGGTATGGTCCAAAGGGAACAACAGCCAGTGCAAAGGCCCTGAGGTATGACCTTGCTTGGTGTTGATGCAGAGGAAGCCAGTGTAGCTGGAATGCAGGCAGGGAGGGAGACAGTGGAGGGAGGTAAAGCTAGGGAGGTGACAGGGCAGAGTGTCGCAGGGTCTTCTGTACTGCCAGGACTTTGGCTTTTCCTCTCAGTGAAGTGAGAGCCATGGAAGATTGTAGGCAGAAGAGAGACACAGCCAGACTGAAGTGCTCACAGTCTGGTGCTCTCTACGGGAACAGAGAGTGGGAGGCAAGGACAGGTGCTAGGAGACCAGAGCAGCTGCAGTGGAGGGAGTGTGAAGTATGGCAGATTAGGGATCTATTTTGCCCAGGATTTGCTATCTCCCCATCTGGTCCATAAGCTCCTTGAGGACACCCTATCTTTTATTCCTTCTCTCTTATCCCTTAGATCTCTTACAAGTAGAGGCTCTGTTAAAATCATAATATGAATAGCTAATACTTTGTCCATCATTTATACATTATTGAGAACTTACAACGTGCCTGACCCTGGGGAAAAGAAATCCACACGGGGAGGAGCAGATGTGATGGTCAGCAGAGACCAGAGCGGGTGGGAGAGGGTGGGACCTGAAACTGTGGGCATGGCTGCTGGAATGGCAGCCCAGGCAGAAGGAAGAGCCAATGCAAAGCCCTACGGGAAACTGCGCCTGACATGTTTGAGAACCAGCCAGGAGACCAGCATGGCTGGAGGGGAGCAAGGAGCCAGGGAGGATGGGAGAGATGGGGTTAGGCTGGTGATTTCGGGGAGGGGCAAACCAAGCACTTTAAGTAATTGTTTCCCTGGGCCTACCTTGACCATGATCTCCACGCGGCTGTGGGAGAACTTCTCAATGACGGACTCAATCCAGATCAATGGCTTGACCTGCAGACAGCAGAAGAAGGAGTTTTTGGAGGTCCTGGGGTCATCTCTTACCCTCTGCAGTGGGCCTTTACCCTGCTTCACCTGGGTGCTGAGGCGGTAGGACATGAGCTCAAAGTCACCGTCAGGTGGGATGAAGGAGATGGTGCGGTCATTGTCAAAGCGAGAGAGCCGCACACACTGATGGAATTTCACGTCCTCCAGCTCCACGGACTTGTTCTTGCTCCCTGAAACTCGGAGCCAAGCGGGTGGGTGGGTGACCCTGGAGGTCTGGGCCAGAGACCCTACCCCAGGTGGCTAGCCCTGCCTTCCGCACCTACCACTTGCCATTACCTGCTATTTTACGGGTAAAGAAACTGAGGCCCAAAGAGTATGAGCAACTTGCTGGGGGTTACCCAGATGACCAGAAGCAGGGGTGCAGAGCTAGGATCTGAACCCAGAATCTGGTTCTTGCTATCAGATTGTTAAATAGGGTGCTATTCCGTCCTCCTACTCCCACTGGAATGTCAGCTCCAAAAGGACAGTGATTTGTCTTTTTCACCCTTGTACATGAGCCAGACATCCAATAATGAAGCACTGTTTGTGCCAATGAGCCAGCAGCCGCAGCACTGGCTGTGACCAGCAGAGGGCACTCGAGCGCTTATTTCAGAACTGGCTGCCATTCTCTGGGTCTCTGGGTCCCCTGATCCGATAGGGTCGGCTCCCTCCCAGGCCCCGCTTCCAGATGCTTACGGCCAGTAAGCTCAAAGAGCACCCGGTCGTTGAGGCCAAGCCGCAGCTCTGGCATTCCGGACAGAAACACCTTGAGCTTGATGGTTCCCACGATCTCGCTCAGCAGGACGCTGCCGTTGGCATTGACCTGAGGATGCACATAGGGAGCTCAACAAGCATAGGGCCTCCTCTGCTGCTCCCAGGCCCTGGAAGGAGTGGGGGAGAAGGGGGAGGGGCTCACCAGCAGGTTGACAGACTCTATGACATCGATGAAGACCTCATTCTTCTTGTACTTGATGCCCTCAGAGCGCCAGGACACAGCATTGGTGACAGTGGGTGGCACCCGAGACTTGCCGGTCTCCAGCTTGTTGCCCTGCTGCGTGATGTACCTGTCAGGAGGCCAGGGCAATGAGCAGCTGGACACAGGGACGTTTCCCAGGCCCTCCCTGACTTTCTTCCATGAGCAGCTCCCTCTGCGGCTGCCCCCGTGGCCCACTCACTCCTGCAGGATCTTGCTGTCCGTGGTCTGTGGGAAGCCAAAGTCCATGAGCTCGTCCAGCAGCTCATAGACGATGACAAAGTTGTCTCGGATGCTCTCTTCCTCCAGCTCTTTGAAGTACTCAGAGAACACCTGGGGGTGTGGGGAAACAGACACCAGCAAAGGTGTAACTGGGGCCTCACTCATCCAACCAGCAACCTAACCAGCAACTATTAAGTGCCTACTGTATACCAGCACTGGGACATTAAGAATTCAGGGAGTCCACGAGTTTTAGGGGTTTGGGAACCCCAAGTTCAGAGCCTCTGGGAAGTCGACATAACCACAGCTGAGAACCTATCAGTCATCTGACATTCGAAAACCCCTCCATCCCTCATTCTGCTCCAGCCCCACTGGTCTTCCCTCTGTTCTCACCTCAGAGTCTTTGCATATGCTGTCCCTTCTGCCTGGGACATTCTTCTTACAGCAGGCTTCCTGTCATTCGGGACTGAACTCAGATGTCACCTCTTCGGTGAAGCCACTACCATGCCCCCTCCCCCTTGAGTGTCAAGGCGAGACTAACACCCCAGTCACCGGTTCTCATAATGTCCTGTTGCACCTCCTTTATGCCCTTCGACTCCCTTAGGACAGACAGGGACTGTGCCTGTCTTATGCACAGCGGTGTCCCCTCATTACCTAGCAGGGGACAGATCGATATACATTTGTTTGTTGAAAAGTATTTACTGAACGCTTTCTCAGTCATTGAGAACGGCATCTGGCAAGCACTCAAATGATTATATGATTCTATAAACAGTTCTAATGCTAACAATACCAAACCATTATTAAGCACTTACTGTATACCAAGCAGTGTTTCAGACACTCATAAATAGGAATTTGACTAATTTGTACAACAACCCCGAGGTAGGACTTGTAACTCCCAATTTAGAGACACTGAGAGAAGTGACTTCCTCAAGTTCACAAGGCTGGGGTTGGGGGGGGGGGCTGGGATTGAAACCCAGTTTTCTCTGGCTCAGATCTGAGCAGTGCACTGTTTTGGAAACCTCCCTGGTCCTTGTCCTACAAAAGAGATGATCCCCTAGCAGCTAATGAGAACACAGAGATGGGGCTTCGATGGGGGTCAGGGAAAGCTTCCTAGGAGAAATGGATCCTGAAAGAGAAGGGCAAATCAAGTGGACAGACCAGCTGGCCAATGGGAAGCCGGAACCTACCTCCACCGTCTTGTAGAGAAAGGAGTACACGAGGGAGGCGTTGGCATTCTTCAGTGTGGTGGCCACCACTATGGGTGGCAAAGTTAAGGAAACGGTGCCATTTTGGGAGGTCTCAAAAGGAGCACAGATCCTAAAACCTCACCCCGTCATCCCTCCCCAACCCGAGCCACTGATGTGCTGTGCAACTTCTGTTCTGCGTCCACCCTCTCTGGGCCTGAGCTGCCACCACCCCAGGCCTCCAGGAACCCAACTAGGGGCTGGATACAGTAGAGGTTGCTGTGTTTGATCCACAGGAAGTGGACCCGGCCATGGCTCAGCAGTGGGGCCAGGGCGCCCTCCTCCTCCCGCTGCACGAGCAGAGGCATGAAGTGCTCGATCTCACTCATGGCCACGTCGCCTTTGTAGTTGCGGCTGATCAGGGGCTAAAGGTGAGCAGAGAGGGCCTGGTCACTGCTGGGGTCTGGGACCCTTCATCCCGGAGCATCAGAGTGCCTGGCTCTGCCTCTTACATCCCGGCTGCCAGGCAGGGGCAAGAGTCTACTGCTCTGTGCCTGAGTTTCCTCCTCTGGAAAATGGGTGGGTGGTAACAACAGCAAAGGCATCCAGAGTCCTCAACGTGGACCCGCCGTGTCCTACAACAGACTGGATGTTTGCTGACTGATCTGGATCTCACTGCAGCCTGGGGGGTAAGCAGCATCGCCACCTTCATGTCTTCTTCTCTGAAGGATGGCGACCATGTCTCTCTCTTTCTCTCTTTTTTTAAAAGATTTTATTTATTTGACAGAGAGAAATACAGCCAGAGAGGGAACACAAGCAGGGGGGATGAGAGAGGGAGAAGCAGGCTTCCCGCTGAGCAGGGAGCCAGATGCAGGACTCGATTCCAGGTCTCCAGGATCATGACCTGAGCCGAAGGCAGTCGCCCAACCAACTGGGCCACCCAAGTGCCCCTCCCTCTCTTTTTTTTAAGATTTTATTTATTTCTTTGACAGAGAGAAACACAGCTAGAGAGGGAACACAAGCAGGGGGAGTGAGAGAGGGAGGAGCAGGCTTCCCTTTGAGCAGGGAGCCAGATGCGGGGCTCTGGGATCATGACCTCAGCGGAAGGCAGCCGCTTAATGACTGAGCCACCCAGGCGCCCTGAACTATGTCTCTTAACTGTCTCTTAACAGGTGAGGGAACCAGGAATTGAACCAAGATACCTGGGTCCTGAATTCCTGTTCTTGCTCAGGGCTTCACAGGCACCAATCCCGTGAGGTGGGGATGGAAGGAAAGGGAAGGGTGGGGAGGGAAGAAGGGAGGAAGGGAGGAAAGAAGGAAGGAAGGAAGGAAGCAAAAAGATTCCAGAAAGAAAGAGAGATGCCAGACCCACACAGCTGCTGTCCAGCAGGCAGTAAGCACTCCAAACTAACAGTACCTACTTCCGGAGCTGGTTTAGTCCAGGGTTGAGAACCACGACCACGCAGGGACAAGGCAGCCCCAAACGGGAATGAGGGTCTCCTGCCCCTGCTGTCTTCCCCGAATATGAATTGTGTGGATGACTGAATAGATGGTGATAGAAATGATTTCAACGGACCGAACGCCCGTTTGCAGCAGGGTCCTTGTGCTAAGTAGTTTATACTCATCCGGTTGTATTCATTCTTATGGGGTGGGGATCTCTGTTATTCCCATTTTTACGGACAGGGAGACTGAGGCTCAGGCACGCTGTTGGGAAACCGTGGAGGTGGGATTCGACCCGGGACTTCCAGGGATTGGGGGAGGGGTGTTCCCACGCTCCCAGAGCTTTCTGGAGCCTCCCCGCCCTCGGGGAGGGGCCGCCCCTGGGTCCAGGAGAGCGCAGCCTCACCTGTCCGGGCCCACCCCCCATCCCCCGCGCCCGGCCCACCTTGCCCTTGACGTCGAGGATGAAGACAGCCGAGGCGGACATGGTGGCGGCCGGCGGACCCAGGAGGCGGGGAGGGAACGCCGGGAGGCGACGACGGCGGCGCCGCTTCCTTCTTCCTGCGGAAGCGGCCCCGCGCAGGTGAGCGCCCAGGTGAGGGCGTCTTAAAGGGGAGGCCTCCAGGTGAGCGGCGCCGTTGGCCGACGCGAAGACTGCTGCAGGGCGGGGCTTCGGAGGGGACAGCTGCCCCGCCTCACTTTCCCTTTGCACCTACGAGTACTGATGGGAGGAGTCTCCAGACGAGCCAACCGTACCTTCGTCCCCCCAGCCAGCTACCCAGCCAGCCACCCACCCACTCACTCACTCATCCTCCACCCGCTCACCCCCCACCCATCCAGCCACTCGTCCATCCAGCCACTCAGTCCCCTCCATTCATCCCCCACCCATCCATCCATCTCCATCCATCCACCCATTCAACCATTCATCTTGTTTCTCTTCTGTCTCCCACATGCACAGCAGCCCCAGTGGAGCAGAGATTTTGTCCTGTTTATGTCTGTGTCCCCAGTTGGAGCAGAGATTTTGTCCTGTTTATGTCTGTGTCCCCAGTGTCCCCCACTGGGTACTTGATAATATTTGGCCAGCTTCTTGGGGAGGGGAGGAAAAAATATATTTGTGCAAATCCTTCATGCATTCATTCATACAACGGCTATTTACTAATTATTCTTTCACTCAGATATTTTCTGACTAGTACATTCTTTCACTGAGGAACTGTGGGTAGAACTCAGAGCAGAACAAATGTAACTGCTTTTATTATTCCTATTGTTACTCTTATTCGTTACAAAAAAAGTATAAGCTCCTGTTTTTTTTTCTTTAAAGGTTTTATTTATTTATTTGACAGAGAGAAACACAGCCAGAGAGGGCACACACGCAGGGGGAGTGAGAGAGGGAGAAGCAGGCTTCCAGCTGAGCAGGGAGCCGAGGCAGGGCTTGATCTTGGAACTCCGGGATCATGACCTGAGCTGAAGGCAAAGGCTTACCAGTTGAGCCATCCAGGCGCCCCTAAGCTCCTGTTATGTGACACTAAGAGATTGATGGAATGTTGAAAAGATCAATGGTCATTATTATTGTGACTGTATTATAAAGTTATTCACTCAACAAACATTTATTGAGCACCTTCTGTGTGCTCCACCCTCAATCTCCCTGATTGGTGGGGAGTCTGCTTCTCCCTCTCCCACTCTCTCTGCCCCTCTTCTTGCTCATGCTCTCTCTCTCTCCCCCTCCCTCAAAGAAAAGAAAAGAAAAGAAAAGAAAAGAAAAGAAAAGAAAAGAAAAAGGACACAGATGGCCACTTTGAATCCTGACCCCATAATTAACTCTGAGACCTCCGGCTAGTGATTGCAGCTTTTGTGCCTCAGTCTCCCCTTCTGCTAAATGGGCATATGAGTCTTGGTGCCACTTCTCAGGCTTTGCTCACAGCCGGGCACAGCACCCACGCTCCCTGCCCATCACATATTTCAGACCCCACAACTGTCTGCCCTCCTAGGAGTATGAGCAGGAGAAGGAAAGGGAAACTCACTTCCAGCTTGGCTGGAACAATCCGCTCAATACACGGAGGGTCCCGAAGGGCCTGGGGGTGGGGGATGTCCCCACAGAGGACTCAGGGAGGGAGGCTAGGACAGCAGCTGCTACTGTCAGCACTACCCACTCCTCCCCCTACGGGCCTGTGCCCCTGATACTTCTTTCTGTCTTCTTTGATTTTCTTTTTCGAGTTATTTATTTATTTATTTATTTATTTATTTATTTATTTATCTATTTTTGTTGTTTGACTCTGGTCCCATCTTTGCCCTTCCTGATAATTCAAAACCCAAGGGGGAAGCTCTTTCATGTCTTCTTCCATTGAAAAAAGCAGAGGCCCAGAGAGGTCAAGCCACAGCTACACAGCTGTGAGGCAGTTGGGTCAGAATTTGAACTTGAGTCCCAGAGGTCACATGCTCAATCCGAACCCACTGCCAAAGGCTCCGGCTCCGCAGCACTGCCACGGACAAGTATTCACTAACAATAGCTCAGGCCTGTGGGGCACTCTCCCAGGCCCTGCCCTAAATGTCTCCTCTGTGGGAATCCTTCTAGAAACAATGCCTTGAGTGAGGGAGGACTGTTATCTCTGTTGGACAGATAGCGTTGGGGAGGGGAGGAGAGCAATGGGCTGACCTGGACAAAGTCAGACATTCAGCGGTGGTGGAACTGGAATTCCAGCCCTGCACAGCCCAAGGTTTTATGCTGTCTTTGCTCAAAAGAGGGGGATGACTGCCACTCTCTTTGCAACCTGCCCCCTGCTCAGAAGGTGGCCCAGGGGGCTTGCAGACTAAGCCCTTGCCCCAGCCCACCATCACTGAACCTCCTGGGTCCCGGAGATGTTTTTCAGTCAGTAAATAGAACCCAAAAGGCAGGGCCCAGAGCGCTGGAATCTGAAACTCAAGGTCTGGCTGAAAAATGCATGAACCCAAAAGCTTTAGTGGGGTTAGAGAACAGTGCCGCCCTGTGTGCCCAAGGGCCTGCCTCAGCTGCAAGGTCCCCTGTCCCCAGGGGCTGTGGCCTTGCCCCAGTTCCTCCTAGGTGCCTAGAGCCCGCCCCAGCCTCCCCTCTGGGACTCTGCCACTCCACCTCTAGGCACCCCCTTCAGTCCCTTCTCAGGGTTATTCAAGGGCGTGGTCTGTAATTTGACACTCCCTCACTCTCACATCCCCCTGGGTTCCCATTGCCTTGAGCTGCTGGTGCCAATACGGTAAGAAACAACCCCAGCTGACCTCTCTCAGGAACCAGCACCTCTTGAACCCACTGCCCCAGACACACTGACTTCTTAAATTTCAGTTCCTCTCTCTCTCTTTTCTCCAGCGCCTAACCACACAGCGCACAAGGACGACTCCTTTCGGCTTTCTTAGCCTTTTTTCTCAAGCCACAATATGGTCTCCTCTTCAGGAAGCCTTCTCTGATCTCTTAATCCATGTCTAGGTCATGTCCCTCCTCTGCGCTCTCTCGACTGTCCCATGCTGCCCTGTCACAGCTGTGTCGCACCCTGTTTTTAAAATCTATTTAAAAAAAAACTTTATCTGGGGCGCCTGGGTGGCTCAGTTGGTTAAGCGACTGCCTTCAGCTCAGGTCATGATCCCGGAGACCTGGGATCAAGTCCCACATCAGGCTCCCTGCTTTGCGGGAAGCCTGCTTCTCCCTCTCTCACTCCCCCTGCTTGTATTCCCTCTCTGGCTGTGTTTCTCTCTGTCAAATAAATTTAAAAAAACAAAAAAACAACACTTTATCAACATAAACGCCACCATTTTATCTATTTCAAGTGTACTATCAACTTTAACAACATGGTCCTGCTCTTACCACCATCCTTCTCCAGAGCTCCTTTCATCTCACACAACTGAAACTCGGGAGCCAATAAACCTTAATCCCCCTTCCCAGCCTCTGGCGCCCCTCCCCCCCATCTACTTTCTGTCTCCCTGAATTTGATTCCCCTGGGGAGTTCATATGTGTGAAATCAGACAGCATTTACCCTTTCATGACTGGCCTGATTAAACTGATGTTTAAAATATATCTTAATTTTATGATTTTTTTAAAGATTTTATTTATTGGGGCGCCTGGGTGGCTCAGTTGGTAAGCCTCTGCCTGTGGCTCAGGCTCAGGTCATGATCCCAGAGTCCTGGGACAGAGCCCCACCTGGGGCTTCCTGCTCAGCGAGAAGCCTGCTTCTCCTTCTCCCACTCCCCCTGCTTGTGTTCCAGCTCTAGCTGTGTTTCTATCAAATAAGTAAATAACAATCTTTTTTTAAAATCAACTTTAAGGTTTTTTTAAAAATTTTATTTATTTATTTGACAGAGAGAGAGATCACAAGAGAGAGATCACAGGTAGGCAGAGGGGTGAAGGCCCCCCCCCAGCAGGCTCCCCACTGAGCAGAGAGCAGGATGTGGGCCTTGATCCCAGGACCCTGAGATCATGACCTGAACCGAAGGCAGAGGCTTTAATCCACTGAGCCACCCAGGTGCCTCAGTAAATAAAATCCTTAAAATATATATATATTAAAAAGAGAGAGAGAGAAGGAAAGAGAACATTCTAGATCAGGAAACAGTCCCTTTTGTCCTCTACCCCCTCCCTCCTGGTTTTTCTGGCAACAGCTGGCACGTTCAGAATTTTTACTATTAAGTTACACACAGATGTGTAATCTGTGTGTGTGATGTCGTGTCTCTCTCTTTTCACTACACCATACACAACTAACCAACAAAATACAACTTGCTATTTTTCAACTTGCCATTTTTGCTCACCAGAGGGACCTGGAAATCTAGCCCTGCTGCCCTGGCAGGGTCAGGGAGTGGCTGTAGGTTGTGAAGGCAGGCTCCATGAGTTCGAGTCCTTGTATAGCCTCACACTCACTACCTGGGCGACTGTGGGGAAATTACTTAACTTCTGTCATTTTATCCACCTGGAAAAGGGTTGCCAGGATTTAATACGAAGCACTTAAGAAATGGTTTAACCTCTTTGCGTCACTTTCCCCATCTGGAAAATGATTATAAAGATTGACTACAAAGCCCGTAATCCCTCTTCTGAAGCTGAGTAAGCTCCCTATAAACATTCACTCTCCTTACAATCTGCAGGGCCACGTCCTTCTTTCCTATTTGCAATTTTTCCATTTTTAAAAATGAAATATATTAAGAAACGGCAGTAGTCAAGTGATTG